>MU394107.1:0-278514 GCA_022578605.1 Camillea tinctor
CCCTAACCCTAACCCTAACCCTAACCCTAACCCTAACCCTAACCCTAACCCTAACCCTAACCCTAACCCTAACCCTAACCCTAACCCTAACCCTATACTTGGTTTGCTTCTTTGCGTGATATATATATACACTTTTACAGTTTTTAGTTTTTAATAATTTATATAACTATTGATAAGGGTTTTTTTTAAGTTAATAAGTTTTAAATATTTATTATATAAAATTATTTTAATTTTATACCTTAATAAACTTTAAAATACTATTAATGTAAAAAACTTTAATTTAATATAGATTATATTTTAAATTTTTTAATAATTTGCTTTTTTTTATGCTGTAAATTAATTATATAAAAGCTAATTGCGTAAAGGTAATTTATAACGGTTGGTTTTTTAACTAACCGTAATAAGTTTATATTAATAAAAGTATAGTGAATTTTTAAATAATAAAAATAATAAGTTACGTATAGTAATGTTAGCGTGTTGAGTAATTAAGTTGTAATTTAAGCCGCCGATTTTTTTAACATAAAAACCGGCGGGCTATATATATACAAATGAAATATGGCGTTAACTACCGTTAACGGTAGTTACAGCTATTATCGTTAATGGCCTTAACATTATCGCCTTACTAATTACTCCTCCTGTCTTGGCTTCCCTGGCTGGAATGCTTAGCTAATAAATGTATGATGGTCTATGCGTATGTGGCTAAGTTAGGCCGTAACATAATTAGCATATGTTTTTTATATCCCACACTTTATCTATGTTAGTTGTATTATAAATGATAACTAAAGGCCTTAAGGCTCTAGTTATTTCATATAGCCTTAATTATCTCATATGGCTTTAATTATCTCAAGGGACTATAAAAGGGTTGTTAACGCTTTGAAACCCTCAACTAGATAGTTCCCTCTTTAAAGACACTTAAATACACCAGTCTCCAACCCTTTTGTTTGTCATTATGTTTTTTCCTTTTTACGTACGTACCAACAATCTATACAAATTATTATTAACCATATACTTATGCATGTAGCTACCATTATACAAAAATAAATAAATTCACATAGCTTCTCTATTTTATACAACACACAATTTCCTTAGGGTTCGTAGCTCCACAGGTCCTATCAGGCCAAATTCTTGCCAGTCCTCCTCCGTGTAGTACGCTGGTGTCTCTGGGCCGGAACCATAGCTAAACACTAGATCGACGTTCGCTTTTACGGCATTAAACAAAGAGGTTGTGACTTGAACCTTGAGATTGTTATTTCCATCCACGATGAAACCAGAGATATCCACCACGGGGTTCGTCGGGTCAACAGATGGGAGTTGTTGTTCGTTAATCCAAGCTCTCAGAGTATGTAGTACCGGACCGAAATCAATCATGGCCGCCATCTGATTATCTGTAGTTATATTAAATGTGGTTGAATATGTCCCGACTCCGCTAGTATGCTCTATCCCCCGAATGTTCGTCCATGGTGTGAGATCGGCCAGTCTGCCAATATCGACAGTGCTAATATTCCCTTCTACTGCATCATTAATGGCGGATGGAGCGTGGGCATCTACTATGAGATCCCAGGGCCCTAAAGTTGTTTTATACTGGTCTGAAGAATTGGTTGAAGGGATAAAAACCCGTGTCCCATTACCCAAGGCCACCCACCCCTCTGAAGAGTTAGTCACCCAAGCTTCAAAGCATTCAGTACGTTGAACGACTTCAATATTGGAAGAGTGGTTTGTAGCGAACACTTCAGTCTGTTTCTGGGCAGATGAAAACGCAATGATAGTTGTTTGATTCGATCTCAATCTGATCGATGTCGTGATGCCGGTCGAAGTACTCTCGTAAACTGTTAATGGTATCTGGTCCCCATTCCATGCGTTCAATACAAATGGGCTCGAGTTGGGATGGACAGAAAAGGACAGGATAAAAGAAGAATCGGCACCACTGTTATACAAGTATACGAAGTCGCTCTGAGTCTCGGTGTCGGATGTCCAAAATGTATAGAGGCCAGATGCGTCAGGACTGCCTTGAGTATTAGTGCGAGGTACTACTCCGTCCTCGGAGAGAACAGAGGCGGAAAATTCATCAATGGTAAACGTGTGCACAACATCGTATTTCAACAGTTCCTCCATATTTGCCGAGACATCTTTCTGACCAGTAGTCCCTATTGTTTTGTTAGGGACGGCCCCAACAACGTAGATAGGTAATCCGTTGCGTGCAAAGTCAACAAGTGCCGCAGAGGCCTTCGGCGTGATCTGTGTTTGATTGTAGATGACCATGGCCTTGTATCCGGGCCCACCAGGAGCAAGTACACCATCAACAACTACGGCATGGTCAGATATCAGATTTTCTGGCCCTAGGTATTCAAATGTATACCCTGAGTATTGTTAGCCTGAGACAGAGATATTTGGACATATTGAGTACTCACCAAATGCGTTCATGTTACTTTCGGGGTAGGCACCGACGCCAAATCGATATGGAATCTCGAAGTAATAGAATGCAATATCTAGTTTAGGGACTCCTCGCTGCATTACCATTGAGTTCCTTGCCGAATACAACATCAGATCATCGAGATGTTTCCACGCTGGCTGCCTATGATTCCACATTTCCGAAAATTCATATTGAAAAGGGGTAAATCCGGGCCAGTTTGTGCCCACATACTCTCCGCTGTAGGCATAGCCGTGAATAACCATGGAATTAACTCCAGTAGCAAAAGAGCCATCAAATAGATTTTTCAAAGCCGGTACCCTCACTTTGTAAGCTTCCCCACGAACTGCACCAACTTCCGTTGATATCACGTTACGGCCTGCTAGATGAGCCGCACCTGTAAATTGACGATACTCATTGATGCTCTCAGAGAAGCCCAATGACTCGAGCTCCGGAACTTGAACATATTGAACAGCCTGAGTCTAAACCACAGTACCGCTTCAGGTTAACGCGAAGAGTCTCGTTTGAACTTCCAAGGAGATTAAGTGGCACAAATAACTTACCATGTCGATAGGCATGTTGTACCCCGGTTGATTAGATAACTTGAAACTTTTTGATGACGTCCAGTTTTTGTAGTGCTCCAAGTACTCCAAGTACCCCTGACCAAGCGCTGTTTTATAATCCTGTACGTATGGCCCTCCATCTATTTCGTATTCCCCCAAAGTGTACGTGACGTTGTATGGAGATAGAAGACCGCCCCACGAATTTGTAGCATGGAAAAGAATAGGTAGGTACTTATTAATTCTGTAGCCATGAATAAGCTCGAAGCGAGACGGGAGGTCGCTAGTCCATGGTAGAGCCGCTTGCATTTCCATGCTGTCCTCCCAAGCTTGAAAGCTAGTCAGTGATAACTAATATGTGGATAACGCGAAGGTACTGCTTACCATACTCGCCAACCTTTTCAACAAGAGAAAATATATCATCAGACAGAATTTGTTGATCCCAGAAGTCCGTCACTTTCTTAGCGCCGCTTTGACTCCAGTGGTCCACAATCCACGAGCCATTCCCAAGAGTGGTTGTGGCATTCGCAACAGAAGCACAGCTCCTCTGATTTGTGTAGCGCTCATAGATACCAAAGAGTATCCAAGTTCCATTGCCTTCGGGAGCAGACCATGTAATGTTGCCCTGGTTTGTAAAATTCGTCAAATCTGTCAGGCTCGTCTCATCAAGTATGGTCGTGTAGTAGTATCCCTCTCGCAGCATATTAGTGACGGCTCTTCCAGCTACCACAGCTACAAGCTTGTTTGTTCCCCACAGCTCTAGATCATTCATGAATCCCATAATCTGATTGAACTCGATGTTAGGCGCTGGAATAACCCCGGCGTAAGTCTCACCAGACTGTATCGTTATGTTTCCGTATACAAGCTCCTTAGCTAGGCCTAGAGTCTCGACGGTAGAAGGCACCCCGGCACCTTGGTTAGGACCAAGAGCAAAATCAAACATTAGTCCCTGGGCTACACTTGCATTCAACGCCGCTGATAATACATTTTTGAATGCTTCCGTGCCAAAGCCATATATTGACCAGTCAGTAAGCGCAGGACCCAGGCCATAGTTGTAGAATGGGAGAAACTCAAGACCCCCAGCTCCTACAGAAGCAATGGAGTCTACATCATTGATGACGGACTGTAAAGGCACTGAAGCATCGGGAAGCCTGCTGGTACTTAGTGGAATCTAAGACAAAGAAGAAAAATTCTGTAAATACATACCAATACCGGAATTTAGGGCGATACTGAATCGGTGGGCTATTGAAATCTTCCACTGCAACCGGAGAAGATAGACTAGGTATTGCTGCTAGACTACTAACTACCAGAAGCTGTGAAATATTCATTGTTTACCTCTTCCTGTGTCAGTCTCCTTGAAACTGATGACTAGATGAAGGCTAGGTTGAGGTCCTGACTTGAACAGTTAGAGTCCATTGTGAGTAGCAGTGATTGCGTCCAAGTCAACGTTCAAACCTAGCCTTTTATGCGAGGTGCATGATATGCGAAATTGGACATTATAGACCGAACTGCGTAATCAGCTTCTGCTAGCCGGTTACTACCCTCGGCACCTCCTCCGACTATGATTACCGATGTGGAAAACTGCTCCAACTGTGGGCATGTACACATCATATCATATGGCAATTGTGGAAGCAGTTGAACCTAATGATCCTTGAAGTTGTTCCTTCTATCGCGCTAGCTCTATGAATCCATGTTTACCCCGACTGTAAGCAGTGGAGCTGGCAACGCCCAAAGAGAAAGGGGGTTACAGTCTCGGCGAGAGGTCCGCCGAGGATTTTATTATAAGACTTCTGGTTAGGGAGAAATGTAGCTATACCATAGACAGACGCACAGGACTCCAGAAAATATTTATCGATGATATGAGGAAATTCTCCCCGAGCTATAGGGGAGGGAGAATAGCTCGGATTCTACACAAATCATGATTCGAAAGTTATATGGCATAGCGACTATCACAGAAAGATGACTAGCACTAACCATGCTCTGTATAATGATTCTAAGAATGCCCCATCATAGAGTACTGGGATAAAATTCTGATTCCACTAATCCATTATTCGACAACGCAAGCAACACTTCTCCTGGACAGCCGGCTCCTATTTAGTGGCCGGGGTTGCAGAGGCGTAACCTGGTTCCTAGATTGCGGGGTTTGCAGATCTTTTTGACCTGTGTGGGATTCCCTGTACCTGCGCCAAGAATGTACACCTGGATCAACTAGATACAGGAGGCGTCGCTGACGCTCGCAACAAATGCCTTCCGTTGGGCTCCATAGAGCTTAGCCTATCCTAGTAGGGTTTAACTTGTTGTCCCCCAGACCCCACTTAACAAGCCCCATTCCTTAAACGGAAGGCATATGGGGTTACCACCCCACTATACGGTACTACACTACTACTACATGTACATATATACCGGGCTTACGCCCTCCTCTAGACTCTCTTCTGGACTAATATACTTCATCATTTCCCTCACCTATCGTCTCAATCCAATAGAGATATTACAGGGACTGGGCTGCATGGCTCGACAAATTAGGTTACCGGTACTTTGTACTCGGTAAGTGGAAGAAGTGGAGAGGCTTTTAAGATGTTAAAAAAGTGGCCCTTCTAAGTTCAAGGGAGGTGGGTTGGGAGGGGAAACTAAAAACGAAATAGGATGAGGTGTAGCTGAAGGCCGTATATATAAACCATCCTAGGTTATGATTAGAATCGCTGATTTCTAAACAATACATGCCCATCTCCTTTAGTCACGGACCGTTCCCATTTGTCCCGGATCAGGGTCTAGGCGAGAATAGAACTTATATCATAAGGGACCAAGTAAGTGCTTAGGTAATCAATACGTTGTTGTACGAGGAACTGACTACAACTATGGATGTCCCTATTACCTATATTCAAGTATCTTTCTTTGTTCCTTCCTAACCCCTGACAACTTATATTGCGCTCAAGTCTACGATCATCTGTCCTAAAGTTATGCTATCTAACGAGGCCACCCTGGTGGTTTAGCTAGCTTCATAAATTAAAATTTAGTTCTGCCATCCGAGGACTTTTTCTATACATTAGCTCTCTCTTAAAGTAGAATAGGGACAGGAATTAGTCTCCCTGGAGGTGAGACTTAACATTAGTTTTGTTAGCATTAAATGATGACCAAGAGTTCGTAGTAGGTTCCTACAACGACTCGGATTTGTGTACGGACAGAATTAATTCTATATAAATTTGTCTTGTTGTGTGAGTTCCGTGGCAGGTCGGATTGGTGTTAGCATTTTACATTAGCTTACCTAGGTAGTTAGAAACAAACTCCTATAAGCTAAGGTAGATAGATATAAGCTTTAAATTAAGTAGGCCTTAATTCTTGTTATCATAACCATAGTTTAAGATATGGTGAGCTAGTAGCAAATCAACTGTATTATATGACGTATGGGGTATAGCCTGGGACCAGGGTCCTAGATGGATATATATAGCCCCATACATAAGGGCCCTTGTATTTACATCCCTTCCTCCCCCCTTCCCCCAGAGAGCTATGTCGTTACATATTACCCTCCTTGCAGCCTATTTACAGTTTCTGTTCTCAGGAAAGCAGGCCCTCAGACATCATCGCCTGTCCAGGTGCCATCTGCATCGTCCATCATAGCCCATAAGGACCGCGGACTCAAACTCATGCACAGTTTGGGGTAAAGCTCGCACAAGAGGGAGTCTATTGATACTTTGAAGTGTCCTGGGTATCCCTCAGACTCACCGACCTCTGTTACATCAACAGAAACAACATAAGGTGCACTACTATCATCCTTGTCGTCGCTAAGGACCGAGTTTACCACCCCAGCATCGACCAAAAGTAGAACGCTCATCTCGAGGCCCGCAGCAACACCCCCCTCGCTTTTGGCATATTGGAAATGTCTGAGTTCGGTTCAGTATAAGCAGGTGAGATCAAACGCCTGCTATAAATAACTTACATTCTAGCTTCGTCTAGACTCGCGTCTTCGAGGCGCGGATCCTCTATCATTTTGAACTCCAACATCTCTTTGATCTTATCAAGGCCGTCTCCGGTCTCGTGACTGAGTTGTGCATCACACGCAGCATCGAACTTCTCCAGAAACTGCTCCCAACGACTATCAGAGCGATAATAGGTTCGGACCATAACAAACCCCCAAGGGGGAAAGCCCTCTCGTTGCAGAGTCAGAACTAAGGGAGATGGACTCTCCTCCGCCGTTTTAGGAGCTATAGAAGCAGAAATCTGTAGTTGAGTGGCTTCATTGCGAGCTTGTATGAACCTGTTGAGATCCTATCCATTTAAGTGAGCGAGCAAAACTCATAAGCAGGCTGAAGCTCGCGTTCGAGAGGATCACTAACCTCTCCTGGGAGTTGCGACAACAATTCGAAGCTGGGACAGATTGCCTGTTCTGTTGTCCAGCCAGCAGGTATATAGCTTGGAGGGCTTGTCGGCAGTTGATTGCATTTTTGGGCTATCCGGGCAGTATCAGCTACTTGTCCAGCAGCCCATAGTCGCCGTTCCTATTTTGCCAACAGTTATTGACAATGAGCTAACAGCCTTTAGGCTAATCTTAAGTTCTTAAAACGCACTTCTTCCGGCAGCTTGCTGATAAGATTCAAGTCCAAGCCTCTTGCTTGGTTAACTGTCCACCCAGATGGCACATAAGATGGAGGGGTAGGGGGTCTCTCATTGGCTTTCCTGAAATCCTGTCGAAGCTCAAAGAACTTTGTGAACTCAGAGGAGGATGGGAATTTACTAATAGCGGTCCAGAGGCTTGTGCGTTCCTTGACTCAGGGTCAGTGATATAAACATAAATACAGTTTGATGAAGTCTGACTTCGTCTGGAAGCTGACCAAAGTCGCTAAGAGTGAGTGCCTGAACGCGGTCGCTACTCCAGCCTGGTGGGAAGGCGATGCGCGCCCACGGTGGGCGGGTGTCGGCTTCCGGCTCTGACATTTAAGATCTTTGCGTCAATGGTTTGTATGGGCAGTTGTAGGCGATTTAGAGCAAAGAGATTAAAGTACTGTGGTTTTGGCCTAAAAGGAAATCCAAGCAAGGTGAAGGGGAGGCAAATAATGTGTTTATAATCAAAGCTGGCCGCAGAAAGGAGGGTGTAAGAAGCTTGGAGTACAAGGGCCGCAAGGCGTTGGCTGCAAGTATTTATGTATTGATGAGTACCTACTTAATTAAGGTTACCTAGGTAGATAACCTGGACTACAATAACATAATCTATTTATGTACTAATCGGGTTAGTTCATAACCAAGATATACATAACCTTTTACTCGTCTACTAATTGCATAAACCTTCCTCCAGGCCTTAAAGATCTCACTGTGACACCCCTATGCAATAATAATACCCAGGCCATATCACACAATTGGTACCTGTGTCGGGATTCCACTCCTGGAATTTTGCCACATCAATCCCGGCATTGTTTGCGATAAGCCAGCAATAATCCCCATCGGCCGCCAGGTAAAACTTAGTACATCCCTCCACCATATTAGTCGGATATGGCGTAGGCGTCGTGATGGGTGCATTAGTCGTCGAGGTCGGTGTGGTAACCGTCATCGTGGATGGATCGGAACGTGGTAACGCGTCGACGCAGTAGCTGTGTTTTCCCCATAGAGGGTCAGTAAGAGATTATGATGATTTTCTAATGATATAAAGAGCGAAGATGTTACTTACGCATCCCCGGGAATGATATTGGTACACTCCGAATTCACGCCCATGTTCCATGCTAGGAACTCGGCCATCGTTATCCCGTAGCTAGTTACTATCTTGTAGCAAGTATCACCCTCCTGCACCACGTACCATACGTAGCAGGCTCCAGATGCCCCTGCATCCGTCGGTGCCGGTGGGGATACCGTCGTATAGAATGTGGTAGTTGGTGTGGTCAGATTCCAGTTCTCCGTGGGCCATACGCAGTACCACAGGTCCGGTATCAGGTTGCCGCAGCTCTCGTCTATGGAAGGGTTTATGGCTTGGAATAACGCCAGGTCAATGCTGTTTTTGAGTGCGATTATCTGGCAGTAATCCCCTAGCTTCACTTGATAGTACTTTCCGCAATTAGTAGTCGTTCCTAATGCTAGGCCACCGGCCGGAGGAGTGACGGTCGCGGTGGCGTAGCTGCCCGTCTGTGTCGACGTAGCGCCTGCGATTGTTGTGCCGTTGTATACTTCTCCTCCAGGAAGTGATATGCAGATAATGGTTCCAGAAATCAAATTAGTGCACGTCGGGTTTAACGAAGGGTTATAAGATAGCACTTGAGTGAAGGTGATGCCGTGAGCCGCGCTGATGCTGTAGCAAGAATCATCTGGTTGAACTGTGTGTGTGCTACTACACTTCTCTGGCATACAAAGAACCTGGCCGGCTTTCAAATTGGTGCAGTCTGGGAGAATGTTGTTTAGAATAATTAAAGATCCCGAGGCAACCCCTTGTGCTGCAGCAATAGCACTACAGTTTTCGCCTTCATTAACCGTATAGGTATTTCCTGACCAGCACGATGAAGCGACGGTGTAATTATCATTGTATCCAAACCCTCCCGTTCCGTTGGTCTCGGCTGGCTGTATCGCTGTGGGATAACTGACGCCGCAACGAGCTTGAAGATCATCCCACTGCTCAGCCAAGTCCTCATCGTAGTTACTGTACGACGTAGCCTGTATCTGTTGGCCGACAGCTAGCATACACGGAGAACAGGCTTGGTCCAGACTGAGATCAGCAACTGTGGCCCGGCCAAAGTTTAACAAGACTTCTAAAGGCGAACATCAGTTACAACCGTGCAAGGGGACCTTAGTTTTCTTTTCTGTCAGATTGAAACTTACGAGTGCAGTAATCCCCAGTAATTGGGTCCTTCAGGCAGGTCATGTTGTAGGTAGCCTCTAAAACCTTTCCAAAATACGAATGAGGCATTCCTTCCCACGGCAGGGGCTGATCTCCGCAGCTCGATCCGACGTATGAAATATATGACTGTAGAGATGACGAGCATTCCTCCGTACAGACATATTGTTGAGTTACGTTATCCAAGCCATACTCGTCCGCCTGAGCTTGAACCTGAATGTATGGATCGCAATCAACATCAGACTCGATCGCACTGATGCAGGCATTCGACAAGGTAGACGTTGAGCTGTTTGCAACTGTGCCTGGCTCGACAACAGTCAACGTTGCAACACTTTGAACTACTAGAAAAGAGGATGTAGCAAAGAAATTCAGGAGCTGCCAAGACATCGTGATGAGGAAACTTAGAGTTCAGCAATGAATGAGCCGATAATATAGCTTTGTAACGATATTTTAAAGCCGTCTACATAAATATCTTCCAATTCAATTTTGATTATGGTGAAAGGGCTAGGTCTCTTCTGTGTGGCACAGCAAAAGCTCTAGATTCTCACTCAAGGATTGCCGCAACCCCTCCCAAAGACCAGAGATCCAATCATATCAATCTATTTTAATACATACATATAACAGTCAACCACATCGAACCATATCATTGCCTCATTGTTGGTATTCCTTGATTAACCTGATATCCTCCTTCCTCATTTGTCTCACTAAGCGTTATCTTTGATGTTGTAAGATGACATGAAGTGTTGGTTATAACTTCATGTATCATCACTTCGCCTTATACGAGGCTAAACGCTGTTATTTTATATGCCTCATGACTGCATTGATGCTCAATAACTATGGCCCGGGTAACCGAAGAGCTTCGGGAAGAAGTTACGGCAGGCTTCAAGACATATTAACTATCGTAAATGCTCGCTTGAATGAGAAGGCTAGGAGAGGGGACGAACTTATAATTCCAATGAATGTTGCTCTCTCTAGATCAATACATCCTTCTAACTCTTCACGCTATTCTTTTAACTATGTTGCTTATATCGTTTGATAGGTTCTTATTGAGTCTGTGTCTTGCGCTAGCTGGTTGGCTCTATAGCACAGCCGTAGCTCAAGATGACTACACCTGGTATGTCCGATCTCCTCGTGAGAGTTTCCTGAGGATGAATGTCAATAGTCATGAGGGCTTTATGAATACGGCAATGGTTCACTCGAGTTTTGCTGTCGATAAGGTTCTCTACTGATTGCTATAATCCATCTCTTACATCATACAGTACAAAATTAACAACTTACTTTAGTGGCCCTGACAGACCATGTAAGCTTGGATGCTGCTCTAACACAGGAGTATGTGGCATGGGACCTACGTTTTGTGCAAAAGGAAATTGCACAAGCCAATGTGGCGCCAAGTCTGACTGTGATCCTGGCTGGGGGGCAGAATATTCTTCTGCTGAGAACTGCCCCTTGAATGTCTGCTGTAGCGAGTTTGGGTTCTGTGGGTGACTCCGCAATCATCTTGCAAGACCAAAGCACTGTATACTGAGATGTACCTCATCTAGGTGGCACTACTGAAGCCTTTTGCGGAGACAACAAGGTGAAGAAGCCGTCTTGTAGTGGCAGTAGTTCTAATCAGCGAACTATTGGTTACTATGAAGGATGGTCCATCACCCGAGCTTGCGATGGCATGTACCCGGAAAACATACCTGTTGGCGCTTACACGCATCTAAATTATGCCTTTGCTTTTGTGGATCCAGTGTCTTTTGCTGTAGCTCCAATGAGCGAAACAGATAAGGACCTTTGGCCAAGGTTCACGAGGCTCAAGGAAGACAACGCAGGGCTGAAGACTTTCATTTCAGTCGGAGGCTGGACTATGAATGACCCTGACCAGCCAACTGCTAGGACATTATCTAACCTTGCGGCCTCCCAGGACGCTCAGCAGAAATTCTTCAAGAGCCTCATCTCCTTCATGACAACTTATGGGTTTGATGGTGTTGATATTGACTGGGAGTATCCCGTGGCAGAGGAACGAAGTGGTATAAAGGAAGATTTCACCAATTATGTCGTCTTCCTACGGAATCTCAAGGCCACGTTTGCCGCAAGTGGTCATTCGTACGGCCTAACCATCACAGTTCCCTCAAGCTACTGGTATCTCCAACACTTCGATATCGTAGAGATCGACAAGATCATCGACTGGTTCAATGTCATGACATATGATCTCCATGGAACTTGGGACTCTACTATTGACTCCCTTGGACCGAAGGTTATGGCGCACACAAACCTCACAGAAATAGATATGACTATGGATCTATTCTGGAGAAACAATGTAAGTACCTAGTCCAGTACATCACTTATATGAAGGTGGCTTACAGCTATAGCTTCTTATTCAGATTGATCCGGGTCATATTGTTCTTGGGCTTGGTTTTTACGGACGAAGCTTTACCCTTTCTGATCCTGTGTGTAAAGTCGCTGGCTGCGGTTTCAGTGGTGGAGGAAAGGCAGGAGAGTGTACGAATAGCGTCGGAACGCTGTCATTCGTTGAAATCCAGAGACTTGTTGATGCAGGAGCAGATATCACACTGGACAAAGATGCGGCTGTGCAGATCGTGACTTGGGACAATGACCAATGGGTATCGTACGACAATGAGGAGACATTCAAAATGAAGTTAGATTACGCTAATAAACTTTGCCTTGGCGGGAGCATGGTTTGGGTATATCACGCTTTATTCTTTGGTTTTCCACGCTTTGAAATCAAGTACTGACTAAGGTCACCTTCAACGCATCTAGGCATCTTCAACAGATGATAGTCTCGGCACCGCTGCCGAAGCACTATCCGCAACAACAGGGAAAATTGCTTTATCTCTTAAGGCAACTGATAAGTCAGCGGATACATTTTCACAATGTGCATGGGGCCAATGCGCGCCCAAGGGCAAGACAACCTGCCCTGCTCAACTGTCGGCAGCGCAGTTTGCTAGCGGCAAGGGGAAGGGTAATATCGGCTTCTATAATGACTGTAAAAAGGGTGAAGAGAGAGCATACTGCTGCCCCAAGGACGATGTGCCTACCTGTCAATGGCGAGGGCATGGTATCAATTGTTCGAACGAGAAATGCACCGAGGGCGAAGTTGAAGTTACAACTAACGTCGGGGGCTGTTTTGTTGGCCACACCAGGCTATGTTGCTCTAGAACCTCTTCTGACTCGGCTATTGGGACCTGCAAGTGGGAAGGCGCATCACCATTCTGTTCAGCCAATCCGTTCACCTCTTATGGATGTGATGAAAGCGATAGGGAAGAGCTTACATACAGCACCTATGGGGCTGGTGGCGAGAATCCCTGCTGGACAGGATGGAAAAGCATCTGCTGCAAGAAACCTGTTGTCTTTGAGGGTTGCAGATGGTATTCAAACTCTCACTGGTATGCTCCATGGACATGCGACGCTGGCTGCCCATCTGGGAAAATGGCCCTCGCTACAGATCCGTCAAACTGTTCTAAGGGTGCGCAATATTTATGCTGCAACAACCCAGTCAAAATTCCAGATAAGCCTGACATCAAACTGGATTTCTGCTATTCTACAGAAGGTGATTTTGTGGAAGCATCCGAGAAGGATGACGGGCCTTTAAATAGCGATGACATCCTGGAGCTGTGGTGGTATGAAGATAAATGCTTTTCGATCCCAAACACAGCCGATCCGTCGGTTCAAAAGAGGAATAACGACAATAGCTTGGGGTTGCCTCAAGTCAATGCCTTCGATAGAAGCGAAATTGTCAAGATATATACCTCAGATGACCAATTTTTCGAGGTCACACTTACAGAAACCTGGGTCCAGGACTTGCTGGACCATAGTGTTATTGCACCACCTATAGAGAATACGCTCTGGCAGAATGAGAACCTCACTCTTGGCAGGCCCGAGGGTAACAATACCCTCGAAGAGCGTAACAAGAGCAGATACTCTAAGATATGTCGGCCTGATAAGGCTGTGATCAACAGATTTGCATCGTCGACATATCCTGGTGTGAGTTCGCTGGCATCATCTCGACTTGTTTTCAATGTTGGCACGCAAGGTATCTGTTTTGGGACGAGTCTTGCAACAACAGCCCACAGTGCCCTTGCGGCGGGACTGAAGGTTGTCGTGGAGCATGGTAAGTTTAGGATAAAGAGATATTGAACTTAAAGCGTTTGAGATACTGACGTTTAGGCCCATTTAGCAACCGAGTTGCAGACACCGAAGGCTTTCATTAACAGCCTCTTAGCTGGGAAACTTCCAAGCGGAACTACAGGCTTTAATTTGAGATATAACGTTGAATCCATCTTTAGGTCTGGTGGCTATTTTGACTCCGATTTGTCCACTTTGGTATGTTAGGACGTGTATTTAAAGACTTCACGCTTTGACTAATAAGCATATAGAACATAGCACACATCTTCCCTAGCGAATTGCCCACAACTAAAGTTTCTGATCTTTTCTTCAAATATCTTGGAAGTTCTTGGTACACCGAAAATTTGCAGCTCTTAACAGCTAAGGAGAACTCTCTGAAAGGGGCTATATGGGGCTTATTTCCAAATATTAACGCAGATGGAAAATGGGATAAAATGTCACCTACAACTAAGCTTGTGAGGCTTGCCATTTCTCTGAATCGTGTGAGGGAAAAAGCTAACAAAGCACCAGGATGCATTGTGGCGCATAAAAATTGTCATAGACTACATGAATTCTAACGAGGTAAAAGCCGACGGGTTTGTGTTTTATTAATGGAAATTTCCTCCGTGCTTATTCCTCATCCAGGTTCAAAGGTCCTTCGATATCACTCTAACCAGGCTGAAGTCTGTTCTGTCAGTTTACCATAGTCCCAATATATGTGTGAATAGACATCGTATACTAACAATACCAGCGGAGCTCTGGATAGTGTACTCCCAGTCACGGGGACAGGCTTATCCTTGGAAGACGCTTTGACTGCATATTACAAAGACTTCTTCCAGACCATGCAAGACAATGTCGTTAGTTATGTGAGAAAAAGGCTCCCTGATATGATTCAGTTCTGGCAGAGTACCCAGGGGCAGAACCTTCACGGAGCCTCTGCCGCGGGAGGTGTTGCAAATAGGCTACAGGCCTTCCTGGCTCAAACTACAACATATTTAGAAATTAAAAATGCGTTTATATAAATGTGCTTAAGTTATAAAATGCAAAGTCAGGGGGTTCAAAGCATGTTTTATGTGATATTTAGCTTTAAATTAACGCATTTAATACATTTAATTAATTTTTGCAATATTTACCTAGGTATATTATATGTGTTTTTAAATGGTATAATTTATGCTATTTATGACGTTAAGCGCAGCGACCACCAACTTATTAGACCGACGGGCGCGCAATGGCCTCTTTTAACAAAGGGATATTAGAATTTCATAGCCGACCGCTATGAAACCTATGGTGGTATATATAGTCAAGTTAGCAACATCTCCACGGTCGCCGACCGTGACAATTATAAATAATTTTATTAACAATAAAAACTTTATTTACCTGTCCTTGCAGGCTTTTAACCAATATTTCCATAGACGTATCTGGTGTTAAGTCCATAAACCGCCTTGACTCTGTGGGCCGCTCCTTTCCGCCCTCGGGGAGCTTCATCTCATACCTAGTAACTAGACAAATGAGGATCAGTTTGATAGTAACGTCAGCCATGAAGCGTCCCGGCCAAGCGTGCAAACCTCCGCTCCAGTCGAATACGTCTCCGGCCGTGGATGCAAATTGGAACTTGCTCGTGTCAAAACCGGCACGGTGACTCAGCCATCGGTTGCCGTTGAATGTGCTGGCATCATTTAGTAAGGTACTATCGGGATCTATATTGTAGCGCAGGTTAGGGAAGGACAAGACAATACCGGTAGGGATGCGTAAGCTATCTTTAGACGTGTATGGAGATATGGCTACGCGTTGGACCGTAGCTACATCGTGTACGTGTATGCCAGTTAGTTGGGATGTGACTCGAAGGCCTGGAGTGTGGATGCACGAGGGAAAGTGTGGTGAAATCAGTGGTCTTATCACTTACCTTCTTGGAACGGCTTCATGCGCAGCGTCTCTTTCATAAACGAATCCATCACTCTGAGTTCACCAAGTGCATGACGCGTCCACACGCGAGAGGTCTTGAGTTATTCCTTTCAAACGTGCTCAATTTCGTCGCGGATTTCTTTCAGCGCGCCAGGCGTGCTAGCAGCTAATCAGGCTGAGAAGCGACTGAAGTGCGATGAACGAGGTGCCGCGCATGGACGCAAACATAACGATAAAAATGTTTTGCAGTCTCGTCCGGTGTAACAATCTTGCCATTCGCGCGGTGTCCATAATCTACTAAATAAAATCATCATGCTTTTTGGCGCCGGCGCCATGGACCGCGTAGGCGGCTTGTCGAGCCTCGAGCACAGGGCGTACGAGCTCCGCCGCCTCACGACGCGCCTCATTTACCAGAGCCACCTCTGGAGTCAGATAGTAGGCGGTCCAATAAAGTATGGGGTAATACTTCTTCCGAATGGCGCCCTAGGTAAGCACACGAGTAATGTACTTCATCGAAATGGCAGGCCAAACCTCACAAAGCTCTGTGCCAACCATAACGCGGGCCAACATTTAGGAAGCTAACCTGTCCACGACAGGGCCAGCTTAGGTTACAATTCCGTTTATTGGAGTGAGACGATAGGTGAGGGAAAGGATGAAGTGTATTAGTCCAGGAGAGAGTCTAGAGGAGGGTGTAAGCCCGATATATATGTACATATGGTAGTAGTGTAGTAACGTATAGTGAGGTGGTAACCCCATATTCCAACACCGTTATCATAGGTTGGCATGGTATGTATTATCAACACTCAATAAAAAGCACACGCATTTATTTTTAAACTAAAATTAGGAGGTTTGCCCCTCGATATCTACTATTGGCGATACCCTAACCATCGCCTTTATATCACATCATCTTGCGGACGAAGTTGTTAAAGTGTTGGTCTCTGTCATAGCCCCGTAGCGAATTGCTGGCAGGATACATCCC
Organism: Camillea tinctor; assembly: GCA_022578605.1. Lineage (NCBI taxonomy): Eukaryota > Fungi > Ascomycota > Sordariomycetes > Xylariales > Graphostromataceae > Camillea > Camillea tinctor. The sequence goes on from MU394107.1 coordinate 16,767, forward strand.
AATAAGATAACGCGTAATTCTAGGTGCCGGACGTAACACTGTGGTCTTGATCGCTAACAAGCCTGGTTGATATCATATACAAGGCACACTATACCTCTATGCATCACCTAGAAGAAATAGAGACATACAAGTTACATAATGCAGATCCAGTTTTCTAGACTATGGGGTACAGAAATGGACGTTCAAGCCTCGCTCTCTCCGAAACGGAAGACCGCACAGAAGGCGGTAGGATCTAACAAAACCCGGTGCGATAAGTGGATCATATTAACACCGCTACAGTAAGTCAACAACATAGAACTTACTTCAATTCACTGCGTACCTAGTAGTAATTACCTACTAGGTAGGTAATAGTCACTAACCTAAACGTGTTGAGCCTAGGTCTCTCTTGGCAATAAGCACTACGTCAGGCCAAAGGATACAGGGTTCCCCGCTCTAATGTCAACTGATTTCCTGCGAGAACTACGTTCTTATTATACATATGGTATACATGATGACGATTGGGTGGTACTAGATGCTGCGCTGAACCTTGCAGCAGTCAGCCTTTTATTAAGCCCGATGACCAGTTACCGCCCCTATCAGGTAATTTGCCGTCCTAACTATCCCAGGAATCTTCTTTGAGCTTGTCTTGTTTCTCCTCCAGCCCCCCTTTCAATAAGCCTCATTCTTAACAAAAGGTAGTTTGCCAATATACGTCTCATTTTAAATAAGCAGTAGAACGGAAACTTAGCATGATCACTGACCAGTTAACTGATAATGCGCGACTATTCCCATGTAATAAGTTGTTGGCACCCATCCCCCCCTCCCCCGGTGGGCATTTCCCTTACACATTTATTTGATACTCCAGAAGTACATTAAGTTTATTTTCTCATTTTAGCAGATAATAATTAATTCAAATTTTCAATCGAGGGAATTTCCGTATATTTTCTACCTATGTCGCACTTATGATATATAATGAGGCCGTTAATATACTGTTCTCTCTTTGGGGCTTTTTCCTATGCTCAGTAAGTCCAAGTCCCTAATCAATCTATCAAAAAAAGTGGATAGTTTCGAGATCTATTTTGAGAAACTATAGAATAATACACTGTTAATATCACTTTTTCTAATTTGCTTAAAATATCTCACTTATTCGAAAAATGGCTGATATTATGCAGGCGACCCGAAGGAGGATTCACGTACCCAGTCAACCCAGAGCAGAACATATTTCCGCCAAACGGTGAGACCTATCCTACAACTGGACCCATACACAACTCGACCTATGACTACATAATAGTTGGATCAGGCGCCGGTGGTTCACCGCTAGCCGCTCGTCTTTCCCAAGCTGGATTCAGCGTCTTGTTGATAGATGCTGGGGAAGATTACGGAACAGAGCGCCAAGTCCAGGTTCCTGCTCTCCATCCATTTGCGTCCGAGTATAACCCTATACGCTGGAACTACTTTGTCAACCATTATGAAGATGAAACTCAGGCGAAGCGTGACAGCAAGATGACATACCTGACACCGAAAGGTGATTATTATATCGGACTATACCCACCAGAAGGATCCCAGAAGCTGGGTGTCTTGTACCCCCGATCAGCCGGGCTAGGCGGCTGTACTGAACATAATGCCTTAATTACTATTCTCCCGAATGACAATGACTGGAATCACATCGCCTCTATCACAGGGGACAACTCTTGGAAGGCTAGCAATATGCACAAGTATTTTGAGAAGCTGGAGGCTTGTCGCTACCTGCCTAACAGTGTTACTGGGCATGGTTTTAATGGTTGGTTGAATACCAATCTCACGCCTTTGAGCTTGGTTTTAGAAGACTTGAAATTGTTGTCTCTTGTAATTGCCGCAGCTACAGCTATGGGGCAAAATCTCCTGGGAAAGGTGATCAATACTATAGCTGGCCTCCTCGAGGTACGTATCTTCTAGTTCAAAGCCTATACTGTAATTTCACTGCAGTATGAGTGATGTTTTCTGACTATCGTAGGTATTAACGCTGGATCTAAACAACGATTTTCCCAACCGTGATCACGGTGAGCTGCTGTATCAAATTCCCCTGTCTATGACCTTGGACTATGTGCGATCCTCTCCTCGCGCCTTAGTCCTGGACGTGGTTAACTCTGTCAATGACGATGGGAGCAAGAAATATAATCTCGACATCGCTCTAAATACGCTCGTAACTAAGATCAACTTTGACACCTCCGGCTCAACGCCGAGGGCTGTTGGTGTAGACTACCTTGTAGGCAAGAGTCTTTACCGGGCGGATACGCGATCTTCACCATCCGATGAGACCGGCGTTCTGGGAACTGTGAATGCACGACGTGAAGTTATTCTGTCAGCCAGCGCGTTTAATACGCCCCAATTACTGAAACTTAGCGGTGTGGGGCCGTCGTCGGAGCTCCGCTCATTCGGGATCCCGCTAGTACGGGATCACCCAGGTGTGGGTGGGAACCTTCAGGACCGATATGAGGTGGGATTCGTGGGTAAAGCGCCATCGAATTTTTCTATAACCCAGAAGTGCACATTCCTCGAGGGCGATGGCGATGATCCGTGTTATGACCAGTGGGAGACGCAGTTCGGTGCTCTCAAGGGAACCTATACGACCAATGGCATTGCATTTGGATACATACATCATTCATCGGTGGCCTCAGGGGAGGGCGACGACCCTGATATCTTCGTGGGTGGTGCGCCAGCTCTGTTCGATGGCTACTACCCAGGATACTCGGTCAACGCAGTAGCTGACCGAAGTATCTGGACCTGGTTGACCCTTAAGGCGCATTCTCGCAATAACGCAGGCACCGTGAATTTGACCTCGGCTGACCCCCGCGACACACCACACATTACGTTCCATTCGTTCCTCGAGGGTGTTGGCGGCGAGCAGGACCTGCAGGCGGTGTATGAGGGTGTGCTCTATAGTAAGAAGGCATTTGATGTGCTTGTGCCCCTCGACGGGGCTTTTGAGCAAGTCTGGCCCCCAAGCAACTTATCGTCGGAGGAGGAGTTAAAGCAATTTATACGCGATGAGGCTTGGGGTCACCATGCAAGCTGCACAGCACCCATCGGCTCAGATGATGATCCTTTTGCCGTGCTGGATGGGGAGTTCCGCGTACGCGGCATTGAGGGATTGAGGGTTGTTGACGCGTCTATTTTCCCAAGAATTCCAGGCACCTATATTGTCCTTCCTATCTTTATGGTTAGTGAGAAGGCTGCGGATGTCATCATTGCCGCTGCAGAGTTATCTTGAAAACGGGGCGCATAACGGCCAGTGCGTATATTATGGAGTTATGTCTGGGTCTTCACATTGACACCCTCATCCTTTCGCTCCGGTAAGCGAGTGATTATCGAAAAGTGGAAGCTGATTTCTTAAATCTTGTGTATTAGTAGCAGAGGTTAATGGACAAAACGCTGTCTAGGGGGGAATACTATTAATTTACTACTTCGGAACGGGATTTAGCAAGGTAGGAAGTTTAGTTAAGAAAGACAGACAGTAGCCTTAAAGAAAGTGCGGCGTGTTTAGGAACGATGTGATAAATTTCGCCTTTCCATCCGTTTGATATAATCAATAGTCAAAATGCCACGGACCATACAAATGAGCTAATAGCCATGACCTATTAGCGTTTGCTTTGGCTTGACATAAATTTAGATACTCTGAAGACGTTGTAAAGCGAGGGCACACCAATATCTAACCATGAAGCTTTGCTATGAGCTGCGTCTAACTCTTCTCTCGAAGGCGAATTGAGAATTTGCATGAAAAAGTTGCTTGATGCAAGACTATAATGAATAGAGTTAGCAAATTCCGCATTATTGATTGTCTATTTGCTTCTCGTTTTTGCGGCAAGCCTTTAGATGATATACTATTCTCGTAAGAGAAAGCTACCCTTGAAATGGATATCACCGGATCAAAGAGTCTCGAGGGCAGACTTTAAAGATGATATGAAAGTATTTCTTACTAACACAATTCAGTACGCGAAGTTACAATAGGGAAATGGTAGCTCACCACAAGGGTTGATATGATATTGATAACTAGGTGCAGGAGAAAGTTGACCTGCGAAACTCCATTCTCATCACAGTGCCCCTCATATAATAAATATACTTCTTGTATACTACGAAGGCAGGGGCCAAAAGTCTGCACCCTTCGGTACGCACGACCTTATTTGCCAAGGATGCCAAGGACCAGAATCAGCTGTTGCTAGCCGAAAACCAGCTGCAAGTCTAGCTCTGCTATAAATATAGCGTCTTTACTGCAAATACCCACTATAGATTAATGAAGATTAGTGCATATGCTTTATAATTATAAAACTGTAAATAGTGGCTAACTTAATTCTAACTCTTTACAGCTGTTATCAGCTGCAACTAAAGCCTTGGCTATCTTGGCAAATAAGGTCGTGCGTACCGAAGGGTGCAGACTTTTGGCCCCTGCCTTCGTACTTACACGTAGAGATACGGTGATACAACAGCTTAGTAGAATCGCACATAAAAAGACAAGCAAGACGCAATTAACGACAATAGCATGTTTCCAGCTGGAGGAAGTACCTCCTAAAAATAAGATCATTAAAGAGGCGGACATCAACTGGGTGAAGTCGTTGTGAACACCGGGAAAGGGGCGGAAGGGATCGACGATTCACATTAATTGATGTTTAAAAGAATATACCACCTTAAAAGCATATAAAACTTCACAGACTGATAGGTACTACTCATCACGTGATAGCAAATACGCACGGATCATATTGCGCACCTCGGGTCCACTAGTACTGAATTGGCAGATCATCCCCAGCCACTCTCTTTTCTTCCCTTCCATCCTTTCCAGCAACTCGGGCTTCTTCACTACCTAAGCATCATTCACCATTGTACCATCATCATCACCACCACCACCATTACTATCACCATCATCATCATCATCATCATCATCATCATTAAATATATTTTCTCTTATCTTACATCGACTATATCAATAAACACCCCAGAGCTCGCTTCTTTTTCCGATAGATCATTTTTTTTTCCCTACTTTGACACTACACATCGTGTACTCTATGCTTCACCACAGGTCCAGTTAGTCCAAAGGTATCCGCTACAAAGGCGTATGCGGGTGGCCGCACACGCTTGCTTGCGCCATAGCTCTCTCCGGTCGCGCTCGTTATTCGGAACCCAGGCCAAATACTATCATTTCTTTACCGGCTTCTACTCATCGAGTACGCTCCATGAAAGAACCGGGGCCTGGGCAAGGGGCATTTATGTGTCGCCTGCCCCCGATCCGGGTGTTGACCGTGTGTTGCTATGGTTCGGGCTGAGCGTGTGGGGACGACGATGCCGACCAAGTCGACTATCCGATCCATCCCCTCCTCGCTGCCTCCATCGTATATCCATTACCCCCCGTCCCCATCTACTGACTCTTTTGCTTTTATAGGTCCGTTTCCTCCGGTCGTTGCGTATGGCCGATAAGTCGACCGATGACAAGATTCACCTCAACGATGCCCCCGCCGTAGTGTCCTGGCTTAGCCAAGATGGCCAAGTGCGCTACCTTCACGATGCAAAAGCCAAGTCGGCCATCACGTTCGAACTCTACCACGATCCTTTATCTAAAACAGCCTTCTTCAAGCTACGCGCATCCTTATCCTTGAAGGATCTCAACAAGTCGAGGACGCGTGTGTTCCTCTACATCCACCCAGAACGTATCGAATCCCTAGCGCTTGATGAAGACGACTCCTTAGCTGCAAGTTTTTTAGATGCGACTACAATATGCATGCGCTTCAAACTAGCACGACCGGCCGCTTTCATTGTTCCCCAAGCTGGTCTGGCAGCCGGGAATAGCAGCTCAGGTCAAATCCTCGACTGCCTACGTGCGCTCGCGAGCGTCATGGATTTCGCCGTTCATCTCCCGAGTACTGTTCTAGCCAAGTCATCGCTGGTATTAGTCTGTGCTCGTGCCAGCGAGCATCGACTCACCACCATGGCTAAGCATGCCGATATCACTGGCTTATACAACGGAAAAGGGGGCATGGCTTGGTTCGCCAATGATGCCAACAACAACAACAACAACAACAACAACAACAGCGATACTACTTCGATTTCAGAACCCAGTCTACCATCGTATGCAGATGTAGTGTCTATTCCTCAATCATCTCCATCAGCCCCGGAAGGTAAGGTCGCCTATTATATCCCAGTTTAAGGCTCCATTTTTCCTGTTCTCTTACTGATTAGCAGCTTTTGTAGCATCAGCCTCTTCTAGAAAGCGACGTAGAACCGACTCTGATGTGGGCCAGGATGAAGTTGGTCTAGAGAAGGAGGGTTCATCATCCAAAGTCTTGCATCATACCCCCGAGCTACAAGAGCGAAATCTGGTCTATCCGGAAAAGGTGGGACAGGTGATTGAAACCCTCAGGTCAAGGCTAGGGTGCGCCCAAACAATGCAGCCTCATTTTGATGAACTGCGGAGCCAGGTAGAGAAAACAGAGCAGATAATGGTTCAACTAAGGAATGAAGTGCTTGATGCTCTGAAGATACGGTCTACCTTGCCTACGCTAGAGAGTCGAGTTAAGAAAACAGAAGAAGTTACTCAAGATTTAGAGAGCGAGGTGGCAGGGGTTCGTGACACTGTTGCGAATAGAGAGGATCTCATAGATTGTCAATTGGACGACCGGTTCGACGCCATGAAATGGGATTTAGAGAATAAAATAAGTGAATATGTAGAAGAACACGTAAAGGAGGCGGTGCCGCAACTTGTAAAGGACTACTTAGGAAATACGAGTATATCCTTTCAAATTAATGATGGTTAATGAACATTCTCAAAGAGTTTTAGGTTCACTTTTCCTGAGCGTTAGGTCTCTCCAGGGCCCCGCTCTTCATGTGTGAAATCGATTCTGAATGATCTCTGTACCTATGGATTTAAATAAATATATATCTATAATCGGAAAATATAATAGACATGTATCTAGACAGGCAGATAACAATTCAGCGGCACTCGGAAGGTATGATACTGCATATTAACATATAAAAAGGTATGACTATCATATACTTGAAAATCATCATATTCAACCCACCATGGAAAGGGTTCATTGGTGAAGATGATATTATCTAGTCCCAAGTTTTGATGGTTTCAACTGTTGATGGAGTTGGCCTGTAAATTTGCATTATTTTAGCCGGGTTGCTACGCACTCTCTCCTGGACTTATACACTAATCATACTCCTCGCAACGGTCCCCTGTTATTATCAGGTAGAAACTCGAAGGTGGGAAGTTAATGCTGAAACTAGGGTTCGGGAGTCTAGGAGGAGTTGTCACAAACCACCTGATCATATAATCTGCAGTATCTAGATAGGAATGATCACATACTGGCTTTCACCGAAGTCAACAAATAACCATTACTTTATCTTTGGCTACTTTGAAGTTATTTACATACTTATCTTGGTGCCGTAGTGGTAGAATAAACAGACTACAAGCCTTGTAACTTTAACGAGTCTTGGTAACCTTGACTAAATGTCTTTTAACTACCAGGCGCAGGGGCTTAAGAAGTAGGTATACATAGATTATAATATGCCTATTTCGGGATAGTCGAAAAGAGACCGATGAGTGGAATCTGGAAATCTTGAAAGGACGGTGAGCATGACTGTTTACCCAAAACTAGGTTCTGGGGATCTATCTCTGCTAAATAAGTCGGTCTACGTGTCACAGGTACCGGCCGTAAGTGTCAGGGAAGATCTGCTCTATTAGACCAATGAGGTTATTCATAGAAGCGGGGTAGCTCCGATATAAGGACAGCCATAGCCACTACATGCTCCTCAAGCTTATTCTCTTCCCTTCAACTAGTAACTACCAAGTCCAGTTACGATGAGAGAGACCGAGATGAGAGATATCGAAGAACTTTCCCTCCCGGAACTACGAACGTCGGCCAGTGGTGGACGAGATGCTTTCACTGACGAACAGAGGGCTGAGATTGTGGATCAACCCGACTTGAGGCAGCTAGAATCAAGAAGGACAAAGCTCTGTGTCCTCATAGGTTCTGGGATACTTCAATTACCAATATGGGGTACGTTTGAGCACATGTATAGATAAAACCACCACTCACGCACATGCAGGCTTTGCTATGAGTTATGGTGTATTTCAAGAGTACTACTTCGACAACTGGACGTTAGAAGGGGATCGAAACACCACTGGTGTAATCGGCACCACAGCTAATGGTGTCATGTACCTATCTATGCCTTTACTCTTCGCGCTATTCACTAGACATTGGGCTCATCGGCGCCAGGTCGCCGCTTTCTGTGGCATAGTTATCGCTTGCGTCAGTTTCTTCCTATCTGCTTATAGCACCACTGTTTGGCATTTGGTCGTGACTCAGGGCATCACATCTGCGTTGGGTTGTGCTCTCATTTATAGTCCGACTACGCTGTCTCTCGGCGAGTGGTATACTACAAGCAACCGCGCTTTAGCTTATGGGATTGTTTTGTCCTGCAAGAACATTGTTGGGACTAGCTGTCCATTCATGCTTCGAGCCTTGATTGATGCCTATGGCTACAAGACTACCTTAAAAGCCTGGACCGCAATTCTAGGCGGAACCAGTATCTTAGCTATCTTTTTGGTACCGACCCATCCCTCAAAATTATCTATACACAGAACGAGATCTCGAAAAATCCCCTGGTATTTTCTCAAACACAGATCTATCTACTTCTACAGCCTTGCTATTATTTTCCAAAGCTCTGGTTATGGTATTCCACAAACCTATTTGAGCACCTATGCGAGAGATATCGTTCTCTTGTCTCAGACATCAGGCACTCTGATGCTGGCTCTCTTCAATGCACCCGGCATCATTGCTTCCGCCTTCTTTGGATGGCTGAGTGATAATAAAAGAATCAGGCTCTCAGCCCAGGCCGTCGCCGCAATTCCACCTGTTTGCTCCGCCCTGGCTACATTTCTCTTCTGGGGCTTGACTACGCAGGGCGGTATTGGCCTCCTCATACTCTTCTCTATAACATTTGGATTCTTTTCCAGCGGCTATAGCGCCACCTGGGGAGGAATGCTCAAACAGATGGAGAGCGAGTCTGCTGAGAGGAATGAAGCAGTAGATCCAGGAATGCTCTATGGTCTCCTCAATGGTGTTAGGGGGATAGGATACGCAAGCGGTGGGATTGCCAGTGTGGGGTTACTAAACGCCGGGACTATATCAGTTAGTCAGCGCTTTGGTTATGGAACCTCTTACGGGCCCCTCATCCTCTTCACAGGACTTTCTTCGCTCCTTGGAGGCTGGGTTGTTCTTTGGAGATGGAACCCTAAAAGACTCTTACCATTAGTGTCAGGAAGTTAGGTTGTGCTACAAACAACCTCGATTTATAGCTCCGAAGGACTCGAAAACCTAAAGTGATAAGATGAATAACAATATTTCATACGAATAATTCAATATATACTTTTATCGCTGTTAGTATTGATAGCCATAGCTAATCCATTCCTCTAAGTCTATGTACAGAGTTTAATGAACAGCACTCTCGGTAACTCTATGCCAGGCATCTTGTTCTATGCTGTGAGAAGGGGTCATAGCTTGGAACAATAGAGTCATATTCAACTAATAATTATCTTATGGTCTCAAGGAGTCTTAAGGTTCTAAGTTCTCTTAGATCCCATTGTGCTCCTATTTATATACATACATTATGGCCTGAGGCCGCTATCCCATTGTCCAAGTTGGTCATCTGTACATTCTCCATATGCAACCATGACCAATTAAGGGTATCCATCTTTACTAACAAGTCTTGGGAGTGTCTACGTATGACATATGCTGCGTTATTTTGTATAGGATTGAACAATTTAAATCTAGGAAGAAATTCAGGCATAACTCTAAATACTTCACCGCTCGAACCCAAACTGCCATCAGTATTAAATATATGGGCTACCGTCATATTTCCGCGAGCTTTATGGGGGGGTTCTGTGCAGGACCGTCTTACTTCCTGACAATTTCACTCCTTTGTTACCTATTTCCATCATCATCATCACACTTGACGACACTCCCAAGACTAAGAAAACTATATTACGGGGCACCTAGCTCAATCATTTGAGGCGACATTATTCTGAATTAGGAGACTAAGGCTATGCCGACATGTATTAGTATCTGAGATTATATCTTAAGAAAACTGATCTTTCCTTCAATGTTAAATTAATCTTCTGAGCCTCTTATGTTTCACACTATAATCCTAGATACAATGCACAGTGGCCTTTCATTCGTGCACTCGAAAATTACAGTTGACGTTATTCTGGTCCAAGATAATAGATGGCAAACACGCATAGAGCATTACTGAAACACTCAAAATCACGTTTCAATTATTCTCAGGCTTTTTGTACACGCCAACATAATCTGGAGATCAGGTCAAAATGTACTACCATGAAAATATTCAGATGGGGAAGTTTGAAGTCATGAACAGAGACCGAAGTAGTTTAGTAATGTTCTTGCAATCCGTATTGAGAACCGATAGACAAATGTTGTTATGAGGGAAATCAGAACTGTAGCTATATGGGACACGATTACTTATACCCTGAAATATTTCCTGTTCCATATACTCAATGATACGACACGAACAACATTATTTTAGCTTCGAAGACCTTATAATATATAATTACATCAATTGCGATGAGTCTACCCACCCATCAACGTTGTCCTCAGTATGTAAGAGTCAGCTGGAAGCTTCGTTCGAAGGCGCCATTTGGGGTATACTCTGCCAGATCGGTAATATAAACAATTCCATTACTATATCCTAGTTTCGGTGAAGTTTTATTGTATTCCATGCTGTCAGTCATAAATTGAACTCCCAGAGGCTCTGTTTTCAGACCAGCAATGGTGATATTAGCGAGTGGTGCAGCAGCATGATATGTGCCACTAGTGGACACCTGGAGTGTTTTATTATTATAGGTGAACTAGAGAGAGATTTGTTAGCGATAGATTGGCCCATATCACCGCTAGGTGCGTAACCTACAGATACAATCCTGGTGGCATTGGGTAAAAGGCTGACACCATCATCAAGGTACACGGTTCCCTCAGCATATTGGTTATCGTCTAAAGTAGCCAGGAGTGAGAAGGGATTGTTTCTAGTAGCCGTAGTAGTGTAACCTGGTTCTTGGAGTGTGAAAATACTACCACCTCGGGCATGGACATTTATGTGTTCCAATGGAGCACTCAGGGTAACGTTTTCTTGAGGTCTAGCGTGAACCTCCTGTAAGGTGTACCAGTCATACCATCGCGTGCCTTCTCCGATCCCGGGGAATACACCTCGAACAGTTTCGGAGTTAGGAGTAAGCACTGGTGTAATAAGAAGTGAGGGCCCAAGCAGGAACTGTGAGTAAGTAGTTTTCAAAGTTTCGTCATTGGGAAACTCCCACGCAAGAGCTCGCATGACAGTGTCACCTTTAGTATGAGCATAGTAAAGCAAGGTATACATGTAGTTGAGGAGACTGTACCTCACAGCCATGGCTCGCCGAGAAGCTTCGGCAACGGAAGACCAGACATATGCTTCTTGAGAAATGGTTCCTCCCATGTTCTGGTTGCGATAGAAGGGAAAGAATGCCGCCAACGCCATCCAGCGTGAGCAAAGGTCAAAATCAGTGTTGTGTGTGTAGCCGCAAGCATCTACACCAAACATCGGAATACCGGCCATCATATGTGTTAGGGCGTGGGAGATGGATAGGAACATGCTTCCCCATGTAGATGTATTATCTCCACCCCAATGCGAAGAGAATCGGCCACTACCAGCAAAAGTGCCACGAGCCATACCGAAAGGCCGTCGACCCGGGAATATTGTAAGTAGAGCCTCGTATGTTGCATTTGCTACTTGATACCCAAATAAATTGTGCATCTCATACTCAGTGGTATTTTCAGGATCACTATGTGTAGCATCTGGTGAAATAGTTCCTTTAACCAAGGCGTGTCCAGCCTGCACACTATACCTTCGTTAGTGACTCTCAGTCCCTAGCATATGAGAGAGGAGCTTACTTATTAATAACATAAGGGGGGTATGTAAGATTTCTTAAGCCAGGCGTAGGATCAGTACGCCCCAAGGTAGTAGTAGTAGCCGATGGAAAAGGTGTTGTGGTTTGCAGTGCAGATGACTGAGAAGCAGCGGCTAGGCTTACAGAAATAGCATCAGAACTATTGCGAACACTAAACCCCTCCGGATACCCGTAATCAACGTTAAGATATTCTCCGGGGATCAACAATGGTACATGAACCGGATTGAGATCCAGCTTGCCGTCTCCGCAAGAGCCTACGCAGTAAGAAGCAGGTTCGCTTAGGTCGCTCAAAATACCATCAAATGGAATCTGGTTGTGCCAGGTGATAAGCTCATTTGTCCACCATGACTGAGATGATGGCAACATAAAGTCTCCCCAAACGACAAACCCTGGCCAGTTGTTGCCGGTGTAATAATCTCCTGTGTTAGGGTTCCGAATAAATGTTTCCAGCTCGGCACCGCGCTGGTAAGGGCCATAAGCATCGCTAGCGTTATTGGGGTTTGAGCGATATATGTTGGTCCAAATAAGCGGAACATAGTATTGGTTATCTTCGTGTAATCTGTCAATCCACTTCGCCATTTCATCAACCGGGTAGGTGACTGGATTATTAACAAAGCTGCGATAGCCATCAAACATGTCAAAATCAGACCATATCCCTTCAAGCGGAATGTTGGCAGTCTTGTAATTATCAACAACCTGTTGGATCATTGATAGATTGGTGTATCCTAGGCGACACTGGTGGAAACCAAGTGTCCAGAATAATTGCATTGCAGGTAAGCCGACGCAGCCAGAATGGTATTGGCGAATAGTATCCACGGCAGTCGATCCACCGTATTCGTTCTGGCCGCTGAGGAAGTATAAGTCGATACTACCACCAAGTGTGCGATAGGTGATGGTGTTGTTCCGCAGAAGCCATTCCTGACCATGGGCATTGCGTGCATACACCCCATGAGACGTTGTATTACTGTCAGGATGATATCTACTTTCTTGGTAGAATGGATGAACACCATATATATTACCGTCAACAGGATTTCCAGAAGTGATACCAGCATCACTGTTCCAGAATGTTTGCGTGTAGTTCTGGCCAAGATAGAAGTCATGTATATTCTCAGCTACACAAGCAAATTAGTATGTATCTATACTAACTCAAATGACTTCCCTTAACGTACCTAAGCCATACACGTTATAGTCCTTGATCATGTTGGTCACTACCTCAAGAAACTGATTTTCATAGACGAGAACATGACCAAAGGTAGAGAAAAGATCCTCCCCGTTAGACTTCCGAGAGATTTTGAATTGGAAGCTTGGTGTATTGCTAAAACACTCGTTACTTCTTCACATATGAAGCTTGCGAATGGCAGCTGCTGGACGTAGATTTAGCTTACCTCCAATCAAAACTCAGATCGCTACTTGATGAAGTAGTATTGCCATCCCATTCAGGCGTGGGAACAATTGAGCTTGACAGAATATATTGACTCGTATTCTGAGCAGACAGATATTTGGGGTATATCTTGACGTTAAGTCGTTCCTTAGTCTGATATTGAACTTTGAGAATCAGATTTTCAATATCAGTGCCACTTGATCGGTTAGTAATTCTGTACATTGGTTATAATCAAAAAGACGTACAATGCTTGACAATTAGGCCCAGCAAGGGCCAAATCAGCTGTTAGGCCTTCAGCATTTTCAACAACATTTGAAGCCTCGTAACCTGGGCACTTCTGTGGATCCGGGGCTTCTGAATCGTGAATTGTAGGTGTTAAGCTAGGAGCAGCATCAACCTGGGGGAGAAGAGAGTATGTTTGCTGCACAGAAACTGTCAGCGATGGAGCCTGATTGCTCTTGACAATAGACGCTAATGCCAGTACTGTTGCTACACGGGCGAGAGAGGTCATTGTAACTTTCTCCCTAGAAGATGATCTAGCAAGACGAGACAGGGTGAATTAAGTCGAATCTTACCGTCATGGTGGCTTGTGTGTCCCTTATTAACTTTTCGACGGCACTTGCATTTTAAATTCCAGACAAAGATAGTTCAAGTAGAAGTTAGTACGTTGAAAGGCTCCATCCTATTACTGTGCTAACCGTTCCATTCCCCGATCCCATTCCCGCTAGCAAACTGAGGCCTGATCTCTAGAAAATAGACCCATAGTGAATTGACTATACCAAAATCAAACAGTCGGGTCTTCCGAGTGGTACTTGCATAATCTGGAGGCCAGGATTTTATTATGCAACCCGAGGGGTCTCTTTAAATATGTCCCCTCCGGTATTAATACACACACGCCTGCTCTCGCTATGCTCACGGCTAGTATTACGAATTGCAATATCCCCACTCTCCAATTCATACCATACCTCACGTAATCATCCGTTACTTCGGCAATTTTAGATTGGCAGCTATGACGTGCTGTCTATGAGAATCACACGATATACTCCTTCATAGAGAATCTAGCATATGAATGAAGAGCTCTCTATAAATAAGGTCTTTTCTTTTCAAGGTCAATATATGTATATCTATACTCATAAATCGAATTATAAATTAAGATTTTAATCTGTCTGTATTGGAGACGTGTTTCTCTTGATATATTTCACGGCCTCCAGATTATTCTTTATTTCGTATAACAATGGCCCTTATCGATCCACACTTGTTCTATGAACAAGCACTTGTAGGAAATGGCATCACCCATGCTTTTGGAGTCCCGGACTCTTGCTTGAAAGGGCTCTTAAGCTATCTTTACGCAACCAAACATGTCCCAGAACACATCGTCACAGCAAGCGAAGGTGCTGCTGTTGGGATTGCCGCTGGCTACTACCTTTCAACTCAGAAGTTGGCAGTAGCATATATGCAGAATTCAGGTCTCGCCAATTCTCTTAATCCGTTGCAATCACTAGCTGCGAAAGAAGTGTTTGGCATCCCAATCCTGCTAGTCATAGGATGGAGAGGCAGACCCGGCGAGCACGACGAGCCAGAACACCTCTTGGCCGGGCCATGCACGCTGGAAACTCTGTCAATAAACGGCTTTCCTTATGAGGTGATGCCGGACACCCTCCCTGAAATCACGCAGGTCATTGCAGGCCTAGTCAAAACTGCTAAAGAAGGGCATACGCCCGTTGCCCTTGTCGTTCCAAACCACAGATTCGCGGAATACCGTTCCGATGGGGCTATCCAAAATGGTGCAAATGGTACTGCGTATGGAGCCTTAAGGGGAACTGCGTCTAAGATATGCAGAAACCCTTCAAGGGTGGAGGAGTGGCGATCTGCCGAAGAAAGCCTTCCCTTGTCACGCGAGCAAGCTATTCGTTGTGTGATCAAGCAGCTCGGCAAGGCAGACGTCACTGTATCATCTGTTGGTGGTAATAGCCGTGAGATATACATGATTCGCAAGGAAAATGGAGAGGACCTATCGCGCAGCTTCTTGTCTATCGGCGCCATGGGTCACACATACCCGCTCGCTTATGGTGTCCAGATAGGTCATCCGTTAGGACGAATCTTCTGTGTCGAAGGTGATGGTTCGTTCTTGATGCATGTTAGCAATATTGCCGTGCTAGCTGCCGAAGCCCCGTCGAACCTGGTTCATGTTGTGATCCACAATGGCATTCACGCTTCAACTGGAGGTCAGGGGATACCCATCGACACGAATAACCTTCTATCACTGGCTGGAAGCTTGCCCTATAAGCAGAAGTTTTTCGTGGACACTGCTGAGGGCTTATTTCAGGCGTTTGAGTGGGCTGAGAAAAGCACTCTGATTGTTGTAGTAGTTAACCAGTCAGTTAAGAAGACACTACCTCGTCCATCAGAGCATCCATTCGAGTTGAGAGACGCATTCATTTCTAGTTTTACTTAGAGTGATGCAGACCTTGTCATAGGTGGTAGATGTATGAAACTCAAATAGTCTGAATAAAGTGTCTAGCAAGTGTGTAAGAATTTAACAACTCCAGGTTGTGCGTCTAGATTGCGTAATTTGTTTAGCACATGACTCCTCGATGAGTAGCAGATATGTATTTACTCCTCAAGAACCTATCCATACCTAGGTAGGTTGCAATGAGAACCTGAAGATAGATGCATGTGATGAATTTTCGATTGATGTGTCTGAGTTAGATAAGAAAAGGCTAACCTAGTGTAGTTGCATACGAGAGATCCATCTATCTTGGTTTTCCTATCTGACTAATCAGAATTATAGTCATGATCAGGCAGTTCAGGAGAAGTTTCCTGTTAATCAATGCAGCACCACCAGACTCTATCTTTGATCTAGGTTAGCTAGCCACCATTAGTTTCCTCTGTCTCCACTGTGCATGGACTGGCCATCACCACCCCATGCGGTGAAAAGCTTGTGCATTTATCCTTGTTAATGATCTACATACCTGTTGAAGGCGTATGCGCTAGATAGCCAGTGCGTTTCAACGTGCTAACTTTGGTATTTACATAAAATAATATTCCGTGTATACCATATATATCTTAGGCATTCAAGCATATTCAAGAATATCCTTAGTTTATACGTTTTAGTGAATAACCCCCAATATGCATTCTCATTGTTATCACATACTCTTGTTCAGCACTTGCACTAGAAAGACCGTGCGATAGGCTCACCTTACTATTTTCTTGGAGTGATGTGATATCTATAAACTACCTAGTCCGAACCAACAATCGTTCGACTTCCGTCTTTAACGAAATGTCATGAGAACTTACGAGTAAATTATCTTTCAATAATTACTAAATCTTCCAACCAATATCAAAAATTTCAAAGTCAGCTCTTATAGTTTCAACATGATTCCTAAACGAACGACAAAAATACCTATTATTTTTGGTGCGATGACATTCGGTAGAGAAGGTGTGTGCGCTGTCAAATTTTCAGAATCTTGACTAATTCACTTTTAGGCGTTGAGCAAGCTCGTGTTCATGATTTAAAGGATGCTGGCGCTATGTTAGATACTTTCAAGAGATTTGGCGGCAGAGTGGTTGACACAGCCCGAGTATATGGCCAAGGTTCCTCAGAAGAATACCTAGGGGAACTAGACTGGAAAGGCAGAGGCCTTGTTGTTGACACCAAACTATACCCCAACATAGCCGATGGAACCGGCAGCATGACCCACTCCGCCAATGATCTCCGCAAGTATCTCAATGAGTCTCTTAAGGCATTGAAAACGGACAAACTCGATCTTTGGTATCTCCACGGCCCAGATCGAAATACTCCATACGAAGAAACCTTCCGAGCTTGCGATGAGTTGTACAAGGAAGGCAAATTCAACCGACTCGGCCTGAGCAATTACATGGCCTGGGAGGTTGCGTACATTAGCGACATGTGCATGAACAAGGGATGGATCCGCCCAACTGTGTACCAAGGAGTATACAATGCTATCCATCGGACAGTGGAAATGGAGTTGTTTCCTTGTCTTCGACACTATGGCATTACATTCTACGCGTTTAGCCCACTTGCCGGCAGCCAACTTACTGGCAGGTATAAGCGTGATACCCAGGACGCAAACATCGAATCAATGTCTCGGTTTGATCCAAACACTTTTCAAGGACAGAAGTATAGGCGGCGCTTCTGGAATGACACCATTTTTGACGCACTTGATGTGATAACAGAAGCAACAGAGAAGCATCAACTAACACAAATGGAGGCTGCACTGAGATGGATTGTTCATCATTCTCAACTAGATCCCGAGCGAGGAGATTCTGTAATTATTGGTGCAAGCAACCTGAGGCAACTCGAACAAAACCTCGAGGCCCTGGAGAAAGATCCTCTACCAGATGACGTCTTAGAAGCTCTTGATAAGGGTTGGGCGATCACCAAGGGTATTGTGAAGAATTATTGGCATTGATTCAAGGAAACGATAATAAAGGTGTTAGGTGTTAGTAAGGAACAAAAAAGGTTCTTAGACATAGGTAACAGTGACATCCATAGTTGTAGTCAGTTCCTCGCACAACAACGTATTGATTACCTACGCACTTGCTTGGTCCCTCGTGACAAAAGGTCTAATTGTCACTACTTTCTAATAGCAGCTATCTTGGTCATGAGTGGCCGGGCAACGGCTATAGTAGTCACTGTGATGATGTACAGGAAAATAGAATTGAATTATTACTTATAGCTATAAACATCCATATAGTCTATGTATATATGATATGTCACTCCTCATGATCTAGTTGTCTCCAAATTCGACTATTTCATGTGTTCCAGCTTGAAACGAGAAAGCTAAGGGTTTATTGTACCCAATTAGATAGTTCCGTCGGTCTTATAATTGGTACAATTGCAATTCAATAGGTTCTTAACGACCCTTTGGAGAGCTCTATTATATCGATAAAACGACTTGTTTGCAACTTACCTTCTATTTGATGTGCAGTCAACTAAAGACGCAACGTAGAAGTTAAGAGAACGGTTCTAGTGTAAATGTTTGACTAAGTTGAAGGTCTTCATCATAAAGGTCTTATTGCAGAAGGAATGACTAGGAGTTAACTATCTGAACTGTTCCGCAAAAATGGAGTACTAAGTTGTTCTTGAGATACCAAGAGTTCAATACTTTGTATTTATTCGGTTGCTACCAAGCAATAATCATACCTTCTTGTGCTCGAGAGCACCGGCATAATTCGTCTTATTCGGCATGAAGCAACACTTTCGCTGGGCGGTCATCTACTTGGACACCACCCCTCTTCTTCCAGTCGCTATCATGGTAAGGCAATTTCCAGCCTCCCTCACTTTCGGGCGTTGAAAGCCAAAGTCGAAGCAGGTGCCGGCGTGGTGCCGGGGCAGGATGGTCCTTGTAAGCAGTCCTAGAGTGGAATAGGTGATTGTTGGTTAAGAAATGGACATCTCCAACCTCAAGAACATTACGAATTGACTCCTGTAAACATAGCTTGTCAAAATATTCGATAGCTTCAGCTTGTGCTTCAGATAGCGGAGGGATTATGCCCTTGTCAGAGAATCGGCGAAGGGATCTGACGTAGTTGGGGTCGAACCTGAGAATCAATGTGTAAGTATTTAGTGATTACAAGCTTGTAAAGGAAAAACCATGGCCTTACTTTGAATAAACTCTCCCGTTGTCTCTTTCAATATAGTATATGGCACACCGAATGTAATCTTCCTGGCCAGTGCTTACTTCTCCCTTCCGGTCAAAATACCAGATGGGCTTTGCAAGTAACTCAGCAATATCTGGACGCTCAGCTTGCATAATATTCCAGACACGGTGGCCTGAGACAACATCATTCTCGCCGCCCTCAAGAGCAGTGTTGAGGCAAAGTAGTCCCACTATATCGGCTGGATCGGCATGGAAGGTTTGTCTAAAGGCAAAGGGGTAAGTATGACTTGAAGGATTACGTTAGAAGATTGTATATAATACCTTGCCGTAGTTCGATACAACCGAACCTTGTGGAAGTCTGCAGGGTTCTCTCCTAGGTCTTTGACATGACCAAGGAGGTGGCCTTTACCATTCTGGCTCGTGATATGACCGAAATGCGCACCCATTCCCATGTATGCAGTGGCAGACTTTTGCAGCCCCCATTCCTTCACAGGCAAACCTTTAAACAAGGTAAAGCCCTTACCATTGATCAAGTCATCACGAACTTCCTGGAGGTATACAGCCATCTTAGGTAGTGGAAAGAACTCCTGTTGGGATAGATATTAGCAACTTGTGCGACCCAGTGGCTATACAGTCATATCAATCATTGTAGGCTGCCTGTACCTTGCTCATTTCGGTCAAGGACCGGCCACTTGCGAGGTATTGCTCAGCTGCTGTGCTCAGCTCCTCAAGTTCTTCCTCGGTAAAATAATGCTTCCACAGGGCTTCCTTTTCAGCAGATCCCGAAAAGTCATCTTTAGTCCAGGCTGTAATGCCAGCTATGACCTTTGGGAAATCGGAATAGGGGCGTATTTCTTCGTAGAGAGGCGGTTGTTGTCCTGTGGTTTTGATGCCATCGGGAAAACTCGGTGATTTTGGCTTCAGCTCAAGCTTGGTACGAAACTCAGTCTTGGGAAGTTGAGAATATTCCACAACTGCTTGAACCAGCGTAGAACTCATATTGACCTTTCCAGTACTATGATGGAAGTGATAAGAGTAGGAGTAGGGTGTTCAACCAGGTGTAAATGTTATTGAGTAATGGACGCAAAATCAAGGTAAGGTACTCATATGACTACTTTGGAGCGACAAGCTAGTTAGAAATAGTAGCAATCATGGTAAAGCGTGTAATGTTTTTATACAGTTGGAGGCCTCTTGGGGTCGATTTACTGCCCCTTGGAGCATGTGGGTGAGACGAAGATTGGGGCATGATCATACCTCCTATCTAACTTGGAGATTCTCCTTTCGAAATCTACCTACGTGAGGGGAAACTATGGCTTGCAGCCCGAATAGCACCCTGAGGATATTGAGGTTTCACCAAGCTTCAATAGCTTTCCTCATCGCTGCGTCGATAGGTTTCGCGATTTTAGCATATCCAGCCTATTCTTGTGCCACCCCCTTAACAGAATATCGAGTCTGCTAACCTTATGGGCCCATATCATGCCATGGAGGCGCTTTTCTGTTCTCATCCCTCTACGCTAACAGCCGCAAAGCTTGGTACTTGTCCATGTTAACAGTTACATTACATCGTTGCATGCCTCGGAACCAGACTCGAGTATACTTCGGTGCGTAAGCTGTTGCCAATATCAGGACTATGTGAGTGGAGAAGATCCTAGGGTACCAGGACCGGAGTATAACGAGATGGGGCACGAGATAAAACGTGCGCCAAGTCAGCCCGATCGGAGGGATAGAGGGCTTGGGTTGCAATGAAAACGTGACATCCTTCTTCATATATCTATGCATTCATGTGTTTACATACATGCAAGTTGCGAAACTAATCGCTGTGCCACCTGATTTATCAGGATTAGTTATGTCCCCTAACCTTAACTCCCCGGAACCCTCACGCGAACACTTTCCACTTCTAAACTACCGGCGTCCTGTGCCCGAAGTTCTAACGCAGCGCTAGTGGGATTCCCCGGATACTTAAGTACCCGAGAACACGTCATCCCCGCATTTGGTCGCTGTGGGACAGCACGGCAGCATCCGCTCTCTGTAGTGAAAAAGCAGGAGCAGGGGTAACCCATGCCTAAACCTTGCCGCAGCCGGTCCAAGATCCTTCTCAGATACCATTGAAGGTGGAACAAGATATCCTATAAAATGATCATCAAGGCATTACTAATGTGACAGGGGAAGAGATAGTAGTTTTACTTCGTTAACTGCAGGCGATTTTATTGGATAACTAGGAACCTATATTCTCCTCACTTTCTAGACTATACACTGACCTTGTAGTATCTAAGTTAGTGGAGTGTGTGCTCCGTAGCTAGATTTCTATTCATTGTTCGTCTACCGACTCAACCTTTGTTCGCGGTGTATCCCGTAGCTCCAATTTTTGCTGGATGGAAAAGTGATTCTATCTCTCTTTGGCAAAGTCGCCATCTTCTCTTCCCTCGTTTATATTATCCAGAATAAGGGCTCCCTCAAAATTCGAAGCAAATTGCTTAACCTAGTACACGTCTATACGAACTATATGCCAAGGTGTCCCACATTGATTACGTTTTATGTAGTTCGTATGACAACCACTTAAAAGTCACCATTTAATTGAGGCTTGTTTATACATCTCTTGATTGGGTTTCTCTACTCAACTTTCTATAGGCTAATCACAGCCTTCGGCGGAGAATAGCATCGTTAATAAAGGGTTTGACTCTATCTATAAGGAATCCGGCTAACAAGCCCCGCTACGGGGGCCACCTGTTGTGCGTTGATCTTGAGCAGTTCTTTGACTGAGATGATACGCGTATCGGCCTCGCAGCCCGCTAACTCTCCTTCTAGCAAATCATTGACTGTTGCTTGGATATTGTCATATGCGCATGTTTCTGCCACAATCCTATACATCCTGGCTTCCTTGCTCTCTTCGCCCCAGTAGCTCCGTTCCCTGAGCTTCCTCAGCAGGCAACCGTAGTTGCGCGCCTCGATACATGCAAGGGCCTCCTCATCATCGGCGAATAGATCCGGATTCTGCGCTAGAATCTTATCCGAGATGGAGCTCACGGCGCTGATTTTGGCACGCATCAAATGATTGGCATAGATGATGACGTTCGCGCCAGCGTTATAGAGGACCTCTTTGGTGGTCTTTGAGTAAGCTGTCGGCACAACTACTAATGGGGTGTGCGGATCGATGGCACGGTACTCGCGCAAGAATTGAAGGACTTCGTCGGGAGACTTGTTCTTTGAATGGATCATGATAGCGTCGACTCCCGCCTCTCGATAAGTATTAGCACGTTGCAAGGCGTCTTGTAGAGCATTTTCGCATGACTTCCTCTCCTCGATGGGGTCAGTCTTGGAGATTCTGCACGTGAATGATTCAATTCGTGCCGTGATCATAATATCGCGGTCACCGCTAACGGCTTTAAATGCGCGGATGACATCGGCAAAGTCGTGCATATCAGCCTGTCTTTGAGATCCCGAGGCATCCTCAAGCGAGTTGACCTTTTGTCCAGGTGCCGAGATAGCCTTATCTTCAATAATGACCATGCCGACGCCGACAAGTGATAGGAGCCCAACCAAAGCGGGAATATCAGATACGTTGCCACCACTATCAGCATCAAAGGCGGCACACAGGGAGCGTTTATTGGTTGTCCGCTTCAAATCGCCATTCAGAGCAAGAAGAGATGCTCTTTGTAGAGGAGAAATCATCTCAGTATCGGGGATACCGAGGTACGTAGTCTGACAGAGACCACTGTACCAGATACCATCGAACATCTGGCCATCTTTGCCGACAGCATTTCTAATGATTTCAGTAGAAGTACGGTCATGTGTTTCACATAGTGAAATTCGACCATTAGTCTGGGCAAGCAATGACCGCACAGAAGAAGATGATGGCATAAGGACCGGTTTGTTTTGAATCAAGCCCATTTTCGTTGATTTTGAAGTTTCGAGAATTTTACTTGAAGGTGAATTATTCAAGGCGTGTGTGGGTGCTGAAGAAGGGTAGAATTTGTCATTGATATTTAAGTCATGAAGTCAGATGGGTGCCGTTCATTGATGTATTTATTTTCACCGTCTTTATACATCCATCCAGGGACAATATATGTTTCGACCTGCTTCAGACCTCCCAAGTTAGTCTCTGACACAGCTTCCGGTATATCGCCGTACAAGCTCTCCCATCATGAGCGACCGTCATTCTCTACTCCTGGCCCGTTCATTGTCATGGTGTCGCATGCGTTATTGCCTCATCGGCCATTTTGATAAGAGTAGTCCCGCGTAGCGGACCCCACCATTATTGGTAGTTTCAGGGTCATGGCCATGATTAGATGCCTATGTGTCACCATGCTGCATAAGTGAGAAGTAGAAAGTACGCTGCTTTGTAGGAGAAGAGGTCGAAAAAGATGTGTTTGACGGCGAACATACCCTAGATTGGTAATGCTCATCAGAGGAATATTAACATATCCTATGTAAGCGATAAACCGTGCTGATATATCTTCATACTAAGGCAGTATAGTAACATATCATCAACTCGTGTGCAAGGCTTCCTTTTCGACTTAGTCTCAGCAATCCATACAACCTTGGCTACTGGGTTTACATGCAGGACTCGAATAGCTATCTAACATACTTTTCAATTGTAGAAATCCTTACTATTCACGTAACAGATAGCCAGGAGAAAGCGCCTTGGGTAGACTGCATCAATATCGTATTATTTCGGTCGGATGGAACAACATCCTTGCTGGATTTCAAGACTACGTCTGTTTACCCAATGCTGTTTATCACTCAAGGGTCAACCTGGGCCTACTAAATGTGCCTGTGCTAAAAGCTTCATGATCCTTCCAGGGATCTTACCACAGTCTGGACAATGCCTAGCTTTCACCCATCTCGAACCCTTGGAGTAGGGGGTCTCGTGTTTGATGGGCTACTGGGTTGTGACGACCAACTATTTGACCAGCCAGTAATTTGATGTAAACGGAGATACTGTACTTTAGAAGGTTGCACTGCATTATTTTCTAACTATACCGCTAACCAAGAATTTATAGATAATGCAGCTACAGATGTCACGTAGGAGGTTAGCTGGGGCTGATGAACTTCCATGGAGACGTGTTTTGGTAACATGTGATACGTCTACTAAGTAAATAAATACCTGTATTCAATTTCATAGATAGTTCTCAATTGATGCATATAAGGATCTAATAATTAAACTCATCACGCATGCAAGGTCCCTTAGTTCCTAAAAAGCTTGACAATCCTTCTTACAAGACAAGCTTTTCCCAAGCTTTCTTGGCTCTCTGCAGGCTTTCCCGTCGGATACTTCTCCGGTTTTTTGTAGATTAAGCAGTTGGTCTATCCATTGGATGGTTATGCATCCGGCATTAGTTCCCTCTTTCAGATGCTGCAGGGTGGGGATGCCGGGGTGCTGGTCAGCCCAATATATCTACTTAACCCTGGTTTGTAGAGACGGAAACACGCCGCTTTTGAATCGCCGATTCTACTAATGATTTTATAATCTCATTTATAACACATGTACATTTCCATTACCATATATCTATCCACCTACTTAGCGTCACTTTACAAGCACGTTGATGTCTTGTCATTAGTGCACCTTGATATGCATGTATGGCCTGTTACCCGCGGTACAGCTTCTCCATAGGGACAAGACAATTATCATGCCCGCTACAAGGGTGCTTGAGACCCTGCTACAGAAACCGTCTTGTTTCGTAGTCTGGCACCATAGTGGAAACACGATTGTCATTGAAGGGAGGAATCGGTCCTATCGAAGAAGTGATCCAGATCAAGCTCTGCAGCGGGAGCCCTTGCTGCATCTTACAAAATTGTGAAGCTATATCATTCATCCTTGTTGAAGTATTCAAAACGCGGATTGGATATCAGACTGTTAAGACAATTGGTGGGAAAGCCACTTGAGATAGCGACATATGGACTTTTTCCTCTTAGTGAATGCTACCTTACCCTGCATGATTCGTTATACGCTAGAAATATAATTCAGCTTTGCAATATTGCACCAATGCAGCTTTAGGGGGTTTAATTTGTTGGTGCGTATTCAATATTCAGACCTAGCTGTAAGTGGTCATTAAATGGTTTGGACATGGTTGGTGTTCGCTGGACTGTCCTCCCTTCTCAAATGATATGTGAGTCTTCAGGGGTAGGTAGAGGATAAAGAGTTCTAGTTTGATTAGTAAATTGTTTACTGCGTCCTATGGTATTTTTCTGTGTATCCGTGGACCTTCCAATATAATAAATTCTCTGTACCTACTGAACTTTCGCCGATTTAAGCGAAATTATTACCTTCAGGCAGCCAGTAGGGCCAATATTCCCTTCATAAACTATATGAGAAACCCCGTTTATCGGGATAACGACTTTCTCAACCCACTTAACATCATGATAATACCTTACCCTACACCTAGGAGTGCGTATAGTGTTCTCGGGATGTGGGGAACATATTTTAATAAACTATGTTCACCCCTCCCTTGTCTCATGTACATGGAAAAAGATGGAGAACATGTACCTAGTGTAGACTGCGCATCCTGTAGATAAGACACATTGTAATTATAACGTAAATTAATAATGTGCATCTTTGAAAGCATGACGGCCAACTTCGGCAAGTAGTTTACGGGGGTGATAAGTTTCCTTATCTGACTAACCAGGATGAGTCAGCCCACCAACTTACGAGACCGTTGTTAAAATAAGGTTTAAATGTGGTAGGACAAGCGAAGATCAGCGGGGCCACTAAGCCCGCCAAGCCTTACCGTTATATCCCGGTCCTTGTGACTACTACAGAAAGCTTATTTTTTGTGTATACTACTCCCTATCATATCGTCTCTGTTGCAACACAAATGTACGGGGTGTACGTACTGTGGGGTTTCTCGGTGTTTCTATACCTATACACTGATCTAGGAAAAGCCGCTGTAGCCCGATTGGACCCCGGAGATCATTTCTGCGGAAACGCTTGACTAACCCTAGGGGAGAAATCCCGCATGCATAACTAACTTAGCAGGTTCGGAGCACTCTGCCAGTAGATTGAGTAGAGCTGTCCAAACGACTCGGGGGTTCGTCAAACCTGTTTCCTCACGCGCGCGGACCCCTTGATAGGGCTTTATCACCTTATTATACTGGAAGATATTGACTTCCAGCTGCTGTATAGGTAGCATCAGTCCTTGTATGGTTTATAACGAACGGCGATCTGCTTACTCACTCACCGAAGCTGAATATGAAATCCATCTTTATGGCATATAAAAGCACTATGAAGATGTAGAAAACTACGAAACGTTACGGCTTTCATTCATCGTCAAGACCATCATGATGTTACGCCTCTCTGTCCTTTCTACTTTACTGTCTCCTGCGCTCGCCGCAATTCTTTCACAACTTTCCGGTGGACGTCTCACTGGCAACTCATTTGGTATCGCTGGCCTTAATGCCACCTATGACTATGTGATTGTTGGTGGCGGAACTGCAGGGGCTGTCGTAGCCGCTCGGTTAACTCAGAATACCAACGCTTCTGTGGCATTGGTCGAAGCCGGAAGCTTTTATGAGCTCAGTAACGGCAACTGGAGCCAACTACCCTACTGTAGGTGTTTTCTTAATCCACTCACAAGTTGTAAATGATTTTAACATACGCCAGGGTCTCAGCAATGGGAGGGCCCCGACTCAGACGATTGGCAGCCCCTTGTTGATTGGGGTTATCAAACCGAGCCACAGATTGTGAGTCCTGTTCAAATCTCCTGTAATGGACTAGGTAGTCAAGTCAGTTGCTTACTGAGTGATATAGGGAGGTAAACCGATCCACTATGCTCAAGGTCGGACACTTGGGGGCAGCAGTGCTCGTAACCAAATGATGTACAATCGACCGACTAAGGGCGCCTATCAACTTTGGGCCGACATGGTTGGTGACCAGGCGTATACTTGGGACAACATGATTCCTTTTCTCGAGCGAAGCATGCAGTTCTCTACAAACGCTGCACACAGACCCGCAAATGCCACACCACACTATAATGCATCCGTATTCTCAGAGACAGGAGGGCCACTGCACGTCAGTTACCCAGGATATGTCTATCCTATTGCTTCCTACGCCAGTCAAGCCTTCTCTTCTATCGGCTTAAGTGAAATACCAGGATTCACTACTGGCATTTTGCAAGGCTGGTCATGGTGGCAGTTTACAATTGATCCCAACACTGGTACTCGTAGCTCTTCTGAAAGTTCGTTCCTAGCAGAAGCCTTAGGTCGGCCAGGTCTGACAACCTACGTCAACTCTATGGCGAGGAATATTGTATTCTCCAACAACACTGCTGTTGGTGTGAATATCACCAACTACGGCCAGCAACCATTTACCCTCACTGCTCGCAAGGAGGTTATTGTTTCTGCAGGGTTCTACAACTCTCCTCAACTGTTGATGGTATCTGGTATAGGACCTAAAGAGACACTAGACAAATTCAACATCCCAGTTGTATCTAACTTACAAGGGGTGGGCCAAGCAACTCGAGATTCAGCTGCAATCAACGGGCCGATTTATGAGATCGAGTCAATATCATATGGCACTTGGCAACAGCCAGCCATGTTAGAGCAGGCTATCCAGATGTATTACAACAGTAGCAGTGGGCCAATGACGAACATTGGTATGGATATTGGAGCATATGAAAAACTCCCGGCTTCCGTCCGAGCAAACCTGAGTACTCAGGCGCTTAAGGACCTAGCAGACTTTCCGTCCGACTGGCCGGAAATCGAGTACATGTTAGAGGGTGTTGAAGCACTGTCGCTCAAGGCCGACACAAGCAAGAGCTATGCTACCATCAGCATCATAATGACCGCAACAACTAGTCGTGGAAACATGACTATCCGCTCTGCGAGCAATCTGGATCCGCCTGTTATCAATCCGAATTGGTTGCAGAATGCCACAGACCGTGAAGTAGCCGTTCAAGCTTTCAAGCGTGCTCGTCAAGCCTGGAAAGCAATTCCGATCAGTGTTGGTGCAGAGGTTTTTCCTGGTGCTAATGTCACCTCTGATGCTGATCTATTGACGGCGATCGAGCAGAATCTTGTCCCTACTCACCACGGAACTGCATCTTGTAAGTATTCTTCGTGAAATCATTTTTTTCCTTTTTTTTTTTACGAAACATCAATATTGATAATATGCAGGTGCAATGGGAAAGGATGGAGATCCTACCGCAGTAGTCGACTCGAAGGGTCGTGTTTTCGGCGTGCAGAATCTGCGAGTGATCGACTCCTCCAGCATGCCATTTACACCTCCTGGACACTCGATGGGCCCTACTTACGCCCATGCTGAGAAGTTGACCCAAGATATTTTAGATGCATACTTGTCTAGTTCGTAGGTAGCTATTGAGTTTCAATGTTACCTACTCATATATCTGTCCGTTATATACTTCTAAGACGAAAGCCTTTAAGCTATACACGTGTAATCAGACTCCGGTATACGGCAGTCTTCAACATTTATAGATATAGGAATTGTGACAAGGGGTAATAGCTTGGAACAATAGATTCATATTCAACTAATAATTCTCTTATGGTCTCAAGGAGTCTTAAAGATCTAAGTTCTCCTGGATCCCATGTCGAGGATAATGCTCCTATTTATACACATACATTCTGGCCTGAGGCATCTATTCTTTATGCACGTTGGTTTATCCATACAAACATAAGCATGACCAATACTGCGAAACAGGGTATCATATATCTTGGCAGTGTCCACGTATGACAGGAATTGATAAATATATGTGAACATTATCGCTTTTCTCTCATTTATACTTATGTCACTGCTATAATAGTCACTTTTGGTTGGGTGGCGAAGTACTCATGTTCATACAAATAAAAAGGAAGAATCGGTGGGAAAATAAAAGATATCGTCATAAGGGCAAATTTACCTGCACTGTCTCTGACTTATGAGCTTTATACCACACCATATGTGGGGGATGACCCCCTCCACACAAGGCTCAGGGCACAACGGAATATATTGCCGTGCTATGGAGCTATACGTGTGTGTGTGTGTGTATGAGAGAGAGAGAGAGCTAACGATGAAACCCAAAAAGGGGACTAAATACTAAGGCCTGCTGAGTCATTATAACGTAACAACCCCTCCCTCAAAATGAAGCCATCACGTCCTCGTGATGCCCTATGGCCTTGCCTCTCCATGGTGTCAACACGATCCGTTTTCCAGTTTCGGTGCCTACTCGGTCCCCTTTCCTTCTCGACACGTACTCCCTCTTATATAAGGGTAAAAACACCAGTTCAAGGTGGCCATGAGGCCCGTAATAGATGGGGATGTTGATTGGAGGTTAACAGCCGTTGGTTGTAAGAGCTTGTTAGGGGTTGGTTCGAGCCGGGTCTTAGCCGCTATGGAGGGTTTTTTTCTTCTTCTTTCTCTTTGCCATCGTGATAGATGGTTTTAATGTTGTTGTTTTTGTTGTTGTAGTAGTGGTTGTGGTTGTAATTGTGGGTATGGTTGTTATAGTGGTGGTTGTAGTGGCAGTAGTAGGGGTCTCAACAGAGGACCAGGGCCAAGAGGGCGACCGACCGGGTTCTCGTTGCCAGAACAAACAAGAAATAAGGAGATGCTACCATGTAGGGGATAACCCCCTCCACACAAGGCTCAGGGCACAACAGAATATATTGCCGTGCTATGGAGCTATACGTGTGTGTGTGTGTGTATGAGAGAGAGAGAGAGCTAATGATGAAACCCAAAAAGGGGACTAAATACTAAGGCCTGCTGAGTCATTATGACGTAACACCATATTTGTTTTCAGAAAGTGATCCGGTGATAGGCAATGCACTGATAGTTCACTGGGAGTCCTAGAACTATTAAAATAGCCAATGAATACTTTCACTGATTATGTGATCCTGTAAAGTTATAACGACATCAAACACGTCCTATCACATGCGGAGCGATGAGTAGACTTAGCCCCCCTTGTTTTATTAAGTATGGGTAATGCTTACGATGCAATGATCCTTGTTGAAACTAAAAATTATGAATTCGTTTTTTAGCCTTTATAATGCTTGCTTCTGATAATATGCATCTCAGGTTGTGATGCTGCAGTGGTGGCGAGAGTCTAGTATGTGGCGTTTCGCTAGCTATCTCACGGCGAGAGATGTGGAGCGGAAAGGAGGTGTCGTCTCATCTATTCGCAACATGTGACCGGATTTATTTTTTACTAACCTCCAAACAGTTGCGTGACACTTGATTTTACATTGACACAAACCCTAGGATGTAAGGTATACTGTTGTCTAGTTTAAACCGTAGTATACCATACATAATTCAACGGAACGTAAAAGCTGCATTAAATATTGTCGTCAATATTGGTCTTTACGCAGCAGACAATGTGCCGTCAATATGTCCATAGTCAGCCTTTACCAAATACAATAAGCTACAGAAATAGACACATTATAAAAATTATTAAATTACTGCATGAAAAGAGTGTTTATTAATAATAAGGGTCCAGAGAAAGGTTATTTAATGAAAAGTCATTAATGAACAAGAGATATAGGAGAGCCCCTGGCCTAAGGTGTATGACGCTGTGGGGGACTAAAGAGTGTAAGCCCTTGTCGACGACACCTAATCATTGTACTATTTGAATGGCTAGAGTTAGAAACACAATGATAGTAAAGTAATGAATCAATCTCCATAGTAACTATAACCATGAATAAAGTTAAAATCAAAACTTCTTCTGTCGTAAAAAAAACGGATATTTATATACACATGCATAGTACTCTATGATTCGCGGTGCCCTTAGTCCTGAATACTTTAACACATAAAATAATATAAATTATCTAGGCACTGAGGCAAGCAGGCGTCAAAAAATACCCTACATGGGACATTGGGGATAGCGACCACCAACCCACTAGACCAACGGCTCTCAATGGCTATCCGACAAAAGGATATTATATACATGTAGCAGTAATATGGTACCGTATAGTGGGGTGGTAACCCCATATTCCAACACGGTATTATACTACTACTACATGTATATGTATAACGGTTCTACGCCCTCCTAGACTCTCTCCTGCACTAATACACTTCATCATTTCCCTCATCAATTGTCTCACTTTAATAATTTATATTACGGTAGCATTGCAACCATTATGGGCTCTCTAAGAGCAAATAATTAACAGAACTAGGTTTTCTACATGATTTCACCGGTACACTGCTCTAGTAATAGCCAGATAAATCTTCAATATATGACTCCTCTGACTACGAGTAATCAATGACTATTACAATGAATGAAGGGTATACCTAAGTCGTTGAAAAAAAGAACTACAAAGTCTCGAACAAGGAATAAGAAAAAAACCAAGTTCAAGGTCTAAGGGTGGTGTCAATACGAAGAATATAATCTGGTGTTCACTACTTGTATGCAAAGAAGTGTAGGTATAGACACCTGCTAGTTGGCTACGTGGTAAGGCAAAATGAATGATAGAAATAACAGGGAGTGTCATGAGCATCTGGTTGTTGTCTTGACCTGTTCTATATGAACGAGTCTCACAGCGACATCATTTCTTTCATATCTTCAACGGGGCCCATTGAATGATCATACCGTGTGGGCCTGCCATGCATGACCTTCTCCCAGATCGGGGTTTTCACTTTAGCCTCAGCCCAAGCTCGCAATTCCTGAGGAACAAGCTCAGAATTTCCAGCCTCAATACACCGCATGGAGAGCGGAAGGAGATGACTATCAAGAGCGGTGGGGCCCACTTGGGGGCCAAAGGTCCACTCCTCAGCATTGTCATAAACACCGCTCTTCTTGCGGTGCTCAATAATCTCTGCGAAGATAGCTTGTAGGTCTGTGCGAGCTTTGATTACGACTTCGGGTTGAAATGCTTTAGCGTTGATCTCATTATGACTAGGTGGTGTGTCAGTAGCAGCAGTAAAGGGCCGTAGCACTAAAAGATGCCAGATGGATGATCACAAGAAGGCGTACAATTTGAGCTTGGCTTCAAGGGCGGCGCGATATTCAGGGCTGATATCAGTCCTCTTGAGAATATCCTCTACAGGTGAAGGATTGTATTTTATCATCTCTGCTGTAGGATTCCTGTTGCTAATTGACAAGCCGGGTATGGCATGCATTCTCTGAAGGAGGTTCCTAATGGTGCTGGCATGTTCTGCCGGCAGCATTGCCGGGTAGTGCTTCTCAGCCAAGTGGAGCGAGATAGAAATACTGTCGGTAAGCGGCCTCTCGAGGACGTTACCGGTCATGGCTGGAACCTGGCCTTTGGGGTTCACCTTAAGGTAATCCTCCGTCAGATTCTCATTTTTGCGATGATTGATGAAGTGAAGAGTGATCTTTTGGGGTGGCTTGGCGTCCTTGGTCGTAGGCCCTAGCTGGATAGTGTGACGGGCCATCATTGAATAGAGGGAGAATGGGGAGGAGTAGAGAATGTACTCTGCATTATTGAAGTTGGCCATCTTGGTGGAAGTTAAGATTGATCTGCTTAAGATAAACGCAAACAAAAGCAACTGTATATTTAGAAAGCGTAAAATATCGACAGTGGTTATAATACTTGAGCGATTGGTAATGGGAAAGCTGGCTAGTCTAAATAAGTTGAGAAGTCAGGATGGAGGCAATAAAACATAAACCCGAGAGGGGGTGATGGAAATATGGAATACAAGCTGGGGTAAGCAGAGCAAGGGGTAGCAGTCGACCGTCAACCGATACCTATCCTAACCATGATTCCATACATGCGCACATTGCATACAGTAGAATTCAAACCCGTTACAAATATTTACCTTTAAGTGTGTATATCGAATAGAACGATGGGTGAATATGCCATCTGCTAGTTGAAATATGCAAATAATGCTCAATTTATCATCGCGGGATTTACGATGGCAATATTGTTTTTATGACAATAATACCTCATATACCTATCAGTAGCATAAACGTTCCTTCAGTTTTGCTGACTAGAACATATCGTGAGACATGAATATTATCAACTTAAATTCCAAGCTACTAAACTTTTGGGATTCTGATACCCTTTTCTTGGCAAAATCAATTTCTCCATAGTGGGGCAACCAGCCGGCGTACCGACTATCGCACGACATGATCGTGGGGAAATAAGCGTCCAAGGCAGAGTGAAAATCTGAGACATTTGCCCGACTTGCACATAATGTGGACCAGTACCAACAACATAGCACCAGACAGTGCTGTACTCTACCTAGGTAGGCTAACTAGAAATCTTTCTCCGTCCACCGACCAATGAAGATTATCCTTATTCATCTAACGTCAACAACACTGCCTACCCTGTTCAAGTAACCATGAATGTACCAGTTATTGATAAACCAAAGTGATAACTATGTAAAATATATACATCAAGATGAAAAGTGATTTTATTGGCTTCATTTCACTGTTTCAAGTTGTTACGTGATGTGGTTACTACAGTCCCTATTAATGATATACATACTTAAGGGGGTGGGTGCATTGTTCGGTACATTGAGGCGAGCTTGTGGATGGAAATAGAATTATCACACTAGCCTATGAGCTATATTAGAATCTCAGTTATCAGAGGTGCAACAACTTGCTACTAAGCCAACGTCACAAGGAATGAGACATTATAGGTTACATGGTAGTGCGTACCTTGTAAGGGATTGAAAGACTGCTTTAAGGTATAGTGATGGCTTCCTGCATGAAGACAACGCGATTACCTAAGCCGTCGCTTGGCTCTCTGGGTGTACTTAAGGATCCTAGCTCTGTTTATATAACAAGCTCAAATTTTGCATCTCTATATAAAGTCTCCAACATTATCTCTACTGATAAGAGGGCTGTTCAACTACCCTCGTAGGAATATACAAGTTGTACTTGTTTAGCATACTCCTGCAACGATTCCCCTCCAGTTATTTACCACTCTGCCATTACTTACTCTACTAAATGGACTCATCTTATTGGATCATCCCTTACTTTCTGGTATGACTTTTCAAGACGTTTTCACTTGCGTCTCAATCTCTAGTCGCAAAAGCTCTCTCGCAGTAAACAAAGCAGGTCGAAAGCAAACATAGGTTTACACTGTTCAAGCTACGCGGAGGTCGGGACTTCAGTCGGGTAACATCAAGCGGGTTACGAGGACCATTATCGCGATGTCGTAGCGTGATAGACCAGGGTATAGAGATACATAATCACATTGCTAGGCTAAATAGATTCACATTCATGGGCTCGAAGCCAAGTCAACCGCAAACCATTCGCAAGGGCCATTGACAGCTTTATCATACCATTTCAGTAGGTAACGACGGTTCGCGTTAACTTCGAGTAGTATAGTAGCCATATCCTTCGTATTATATTCTGCTCCTTCCGATTATCCGTACGATCTCACTCGATGTTTTCCGCTCACGGGATCCGGTAACGTTGCAATGAAGTTGGCAAGCCCAGTCCGCGCCAAGCATTGCGGGTCCAAAAATGCCACTTCAGGCAAGTCGATAGACAGATTGAAGACCCTAGGAATACGAGAAAACGGATGTTAGCAATACGAGGGCCTAAAGTCGACATCTCACGATGAATTATCGATATATAATAAGCTTCTGATGCGGAGAAGGATCGTTGATAGGACGCTGTACAGTTTCTACCCATTCTCATCGTGAACTTTTAACAATGCGGGTGAGAAGCACATTGGTAGCGCTCGTTAGCGCCGCGAGCATCACCCCCACAGCTGGGTTGAACGACACTAACAACGCCAACCCCAGACGCTACATTGTAGAACTCAAGTCGCGCGCTTACGGAGCCAAAGTTGTGGATAAGGTCGCGAGCCTTCCGGGGTTTCGTGTCGTGAAGCAGTTCGACTCTGATCTCTTCCCAGCCGTCAGTGTTGAGTGTGATGGTGAATGTGCTAGCGATTCCATTGCGACAGCATTGGATGATGATGATGGCGATGAACCTGTGGTTGCAACAGTGTACAAATCTACGCCAGTAAGGGTTATTTCGCCCTACGCCGAGGGTGAATTGTATAGCGACGATGCCGCAGCAGCGAATTACTCCGTTCATGGTTCGACTGGTGTCGCAAGACTCCATGAGCTAGGCATCATCGGAGAAGGTGCTACGGTGGCTATCGTAGACAGCGGCGTACAGTACACTCATCCAGCGGTAAGTTTTCCTTCTAGGTCTGGAGATTTGCTCCCTACACATGCTGATCGAAACTAATATACTATAGCTCGGAGGCGGAATTGGACCCAACTTTACCGTTATTGGGGGTTACGATCTGATTGGTGATGGCTGTGCGTCAAAACATGAATATACCGTTATATGGCCATTGCTCTAACTATCTATAGCGTGGCCTGAAACTCCTCCTGCACCGGACAATGATCCGATGGACCAACTTGGGCACGGCACGCACGTAGCTGGGATCGTAGCTGGAAAGAGCGAACAGTAAGTTGACGACTACCGTGCCCGCTAATGAGGAGAAACTTCTGTTAATCTTGATTAGATTTGTGGGTGTTGCCCCAGGCGCCAAGATCCTCTCATATAAAGTCATTTCCAGCCAAGGTTACTCCAATGAAGAGACTGTCATTGAGGGGTTCCTTAAAGCATTCGAATCAGGGGTACGTGTAACTATCGACTATTTCGAGTTGAACCGTCACTTACATGAATTAAGGCCGATATCATCAGCGCCAGTCTTGGGGAAACCAGTGGCTTCACAACTAACGCCTGGGCTGTAGTAGCCTCGCGAATGGTTGAACAGGGAGTGTTCGTCTCTATCGCCATAGGCAATGACGGGCAAGACGGACCGTTCCTCTCAAGCAATGGTGCTTCTGGCATTGATGTCCTAACAGTAGCCGCGGCTGAGCCAGGAGAATTCCCTGCCCAGGGCTTCAATGCAAACTTTTCTGCTGAGGGAGAATTGAACCAGACTCAAATAGCCTATGTTCCAGCAACCAACCCCTTTCCAAGTACCATCCTCAGTTGGCCTATCAAGCCCCTAACACTTAATACATCAGTACAAAATGATGCCTGTGAGGCTCTCCCAGCTGATACCCCAAGCCTGGGTGGTACCGTCGTTCTTGTACGAGTAGGGGGCTGCTCTGTTTCCACCAAGTTCGATAACCTCGTGGCCTTTAATGCGTCTAACATACTCTTTTATAACGATGACGGGCCGTATGTAAGCCCTGTGACTGGGAGAACCACCGCTTTGACAGGAGCTATCGAAGCACGTGCGGGAGAGGCAGTCATCGAGGCTATCCTCGCCGGCGGCAACGTAACTGCCTCCTTTAATGTTGATACTGCTCACTATGTAGGCTTATACAATGCCGGTGCCGGTCGCCCAGCACTATATACCACCTTCGGCGGCACCTATGATCTGGCTCTCAAGCCCGACGTCGCCGCACCTGGCAGCAAGATCTTAAGTACCTATCCAACGAATGCGTATAAAGTTCTCAGCGGTACTAGCATGGCCACTCCATACATGGCGGGTATTGCAGCCCTCTGGGTCGGGAAATATGGTGGTAGAGCCGCACACGGGCCCGAGTGGGCCCGGCAATTGGTCGCCCGCATGACTTCGACAGCACGCGCAGTACCTTGGGCGGATTGGACAACATCTGCGACAGACTACGGCTTCTGGGCCCCTACCACCCAAGTAGGCGCCGGCTACGTTGATGCTCTCAGAGTGATGGACTACGTAACCGAGATTGGCTTTTCTGGTCGCAAATTTGAGCTTAACGACACAGCTCATTTCAGTGGGACTCATTCTGTCGAAATAACCAATACGGGAAGCAAATCTGTCACATACAACTTCGCACTCCAGGACGCAGGCGGGTATGAAGCGTATACACCATCAATACCGGGCCAAACACAGTTCTATATCCCGAGGATCAAGTGGTATAGCGAGCTGACGCCTGTGGAAATGGCTCCCGGTGTGGTGATGCCCGATGGCGATTTGACACTTGGCCCTGGCGAGACTAAGACTGTGGAGTATGCTTTCCTTACTTAGATTCATCTTGCATGGTTTTTTCAACTTATTTACACTTGATACCACAGGTTCACGTTCACAGCACCACCTAGCCTCAACGCCACCAACCTCCCTATATACAGTGGTAAGATCCTTATCAGCGGTAGCAATGGCGAAGAACTCGGTGTCCCTTACTTTGGTAAGTTCCTATATGATGTAAGTATAGACTTTAGGATCACTAATCAGTTTTTTTAGGGGTTGGAAGCGACGTTAGAAAAACAATTGAGAGTGTCTGGGACCATGGAGCCAACTTTCCGTACTTATTCTCCGGATATAGCGGGCCGCGACTAGATGCCAAGTCAAAGTATGTGAATGTGGCATTATGAGAATTTAAAATGTATAAGGGTTAACTAATTCTTTTCCTTTATAGTTTCACGTTCAATTTGACGATACCAGAACAGGACTTCCCCCACTTCAATACGCAGTTGTTATGGGGTACAGAAGAACTTCGCTGGGATGTAAGTACACACACAAGCTATCATCCGCAGAAAGACATAGTAGCTGAGGAACTTGAATGTAGATTTTTGATGCCAATTATACCGAGGCCGACTGGTCCTACCCCCCGGTAATTGGACAGAAGGGTTATATTGGCTCCGCGACGAGCTGGAACGACACAGGTTCTTCCGGCTGGTTCACACCTGGAGAAAATAGCGAAGACGCCATCTTCCCTTTCCCCTTATACGATCAGCCGCGAAACAAGTGGGGTATATACTACTGGCTGGGCCGTTTTGCGAACGGGTCACATATCCAACCTGGGGATTACAGGCAAGTGGTTTACGAATTATCTATTAATGATACAGAACTGACTGGTGCTATAGATGGCGCATTGCCGCCCTGAAGCCGTTCGGAGATCGCGAGCAATCAGGGGACTGGGATATTTGGGAGACCCCTGACATAACAGTCTTGCCTTTGTGACGGTTCATTTGATGAGAATTTACTATTCGCAACGTATATCGTTTATTGGATCCCATCAAGCAAAACTAGCATTATGTTGATGAATGAAATGAAGACGCTCCTGAAATATACTATATCTCTACACAACCCTTGTGGATATAGAGTTAACAATATTCTTTTTTGTGATCGAGGTTGAATACCTTGGCATGGTCTAACCTAGAGAGTAATGTTGATTTTTACAGAAAGGTATTAAGTTAGGTTTCTTACTAGGCACTAAACTGTTAAAACTAACCCATGCAATTTTCTCTTGGGGTGGTTTTTCGCAACGTTATAGGAGACCTATCTGTTTTCTAAGCTCATTCTACCATTTTCCTCCAGCCATTGACATGTCCGCTGCATAGATATCCTAAACAGTGGGTGCACTTAATCCCCTTAATCCCTCGCCTCCATCTTAAGTCTAAGCCCAAGTCTTCTTAAACTTCTCATTAAACTCTTCCTTCAGATATGAGAAAGCCCTGAGGACATTGACCAGGCTCTTACCTTCCCCAGAACCCTCCCAAGTCGGCAGGCTCGCTGTTGTTTCCGTATCCGTCATAGAGGGAGCAAAAGGGGGAGGGGACGAAAGCGACGAGCTAGCATACCGGAAACTATTCTTACTCTCCGGGCTCATCATTTCGTCCTCCTCGGCGTCATCTCCCGAGGAAATGGTGCCATCATCATCCTCCCAAGAGTCAAGAACAACCTCCTTTTTCTTCCTTGCACTAGTTTTCTTTGGTGTAACCGGTGCTGTGGTCGTGCCATATGTATTATCGCCAGTACCGGGACGCTTATCTATATTAGACTCCTGGCTACGCTCGTAATACGCGCCGTCATCAGGGTTCTCAGGCGCTTCTTGCATGTCCAGTATGTCCACGTCATCCAGTCCCGCGCCGCCCCCAATGCCGCCAGCACTATCCAATCCCACGAAATTCGTCAAGCTCGCTACCACAGTCGCAAGAACTAGCGAGAAATCCTTCAACAGGAACCACACATCGCCTTTCTTGATTCGGTTGTCGCGTGTCAGGGCTGTGAAGTCGCCCGTAATAAAAAAGTTGTATAGATATGCGTTCAGCGGGGTTGCCTCCCTGTCGTGGGGCCAGACGCGCATGTGCGGCACAACGGATTCTTCCAGGAACACTCCGCTGCGGATTCCCGAGCACAAGTCATGGATACTCTCAAATGTGTCGGTGCGGCCCGAGAGACCCGCAAACGGGGACCGGAGGATCGGAGGCGGGTGCGCACCGGGGTTGCCGAGGATGCTGTCGATAAGGTCCGGTTTCTCGGGACCGACAGCTATGCCAGTCAAAGGGAGATGGCGATCAGGTGGGAGGTGCGCTTTCTCGATGTAACTCGCAGCATAGCTCTTGAAAGTCTGGAGCGTCTCCTCGTTGTGTTGGATGAGCAGACGCTCGGCGTCTTCGGGGAGGCGTGGGAGGACAAGCGAAGAAGTAGCAATATCGACACCAGGATTATATTTTCGCAGGCTTTCAACGGATACATGACAAAAAAGGTGTGCCATTACTAATACTAATGTTCGTAGGGTCTCAGTGCGGTTTTTGTCAATTCGCGAGCAGAGCGTATGGAAGTAACCGCCTTTAAGGAGAGAATGGAAGGCAAACGCTGCGTTCTCGGTGAAGTAGAGATGTCCTATTAACCCGGCAAAGTTAAGGGGTTTTCCGGTTGCTGATAGGAGGTGTTGTCTTCGGAGATACTCAATCGAAAACCGGAGATGATGCCTGATAGCCATTTTTGCTTCGGGGCCGCCGAGATAAAGGCGATTATGAGCCAATAGACATTTGAACAGATCAACAGCGTATGTGGAGTTTCCATCTGTAGTGCTACTCGCGGTAGTAGCATCAATGAGCCCAAGTATCCGGAGAACTAGTGTGGTTGATAAGGGAAAATGTCCTTTGAGATCGGGTAGACGTGATGACATCAATTCAAAGGCTCTCCGTAGCCTAATGTCACCACTAAACACGACATTCCCTAAAAGGTCAAACCCTCGCCGCCCAGCACGTCCGGATGCTTGGCGGTATTCCAAGGGTGTAAGATATGCAGAATCGCCGAAAAAAGCCACGCTCTTACACGGCATGTTGATACCTAAAGCGAGTGTGCCAGTCGCTATTACGGCAGTTAAGAATCCCTTACGGAAAAGCATCTCAACTACTTGTCTGTATCCTCGGTTCATCCCGGCATGATGAACCCCTAGACCCCGTTCCAGAGCAGCAATGAATACCGGATCAACATGCTCATCATCGAAATTCTTCATGATCTCCTGGAATTCAGATTTTGCTAACTTCGAATTGTCCGCAAAGCTAAAATTCGAGTGTGGGCCGTCTGGGTCGAAGCTCTCCCAGAGGCTAGATTCGATGCTGGCTTCTTCCTGGATTCTCTCATCTTTTGTGAGCTTTCTGGTG
The DNA here is from genome assembly GCA_022578605.1 of Camillea tinctor. Classification (NCBI taxonomy): domain Eukaryota; kingdom Fungi; phylum Ascomycota; class Sordariomycetes; order Xylariales; family Graphostromataceae; genus Camillea; species Camillea tinctor. The sequence goes on from MU394107.1 coordinate 56,979, forward strand.
TCCTTTGCCAGCTTCCTCTTCTCTCCAGCTCTCCACAGTTCATACTTCTTCATAGTCTGAGCCCACTCTTTACTAGACTCTTTCCAAGTCGTCTCAGCTGATTGGAGTTGGGATAAAACGCATCTTAATGCACGCTCACATTCGATACGGTCATAGTTGAATAAAATAGCCGGTAACCCATTATCCCTCCGTAAATCGACCAGGAGTGGGAGCACTGAGGTTCCCATTGTCCGAGTCGGCTTTGATCCTTTGGAAGCCTCGTTGTCTTCGCTTGGTTGGTCAATTTTATTAGGCTCACTCTGGGTGTTTGCTTTCCTAGTGAGACCTAGTCTACCAAGCTCTGCACGGATTTCTTGAAAGGGTGACTTCGTGTCCTGCATCCAGTCACTGATGGTGGCTTTCAGTCTCTGTATCCACGCTAAGACATCAGACTTGGTCAGGATGCCAGAATGCCCTCCCACTGGTGGATCTAGGCTAGAATCAACAGAAAACCCTTCTTTCTGGTGTTTCTTCATACAGGTCCATAGTGTGAACGCATCCCGTGGCTCGAGACTAATCTCGTTAAGGTCAAAGCCAACCCTACAAATACATAGTTAGCATATAAAAAAGATTATTGTTTAAATATAAAACTAGCGTACCTATTGATTGTCGCAGCAATGGGATGGATAAACCGGAATGAATCAGACCCACCACCCCGATCCAGTCCTGGCACCGGAAACCCATGGAAGGAGGTAAGGCCGTGGAAGTCAAATTCCTTTGCGGGCACGTGGAAAAATACTCTAAGATCTGAGTATCTTGAGTGATGTTGAATCATCTCTAGATCAAACCCCTTTGACTTCTGCGACGCCTTCAGCCACTCATAGAACTCCTGGGGGTTCCCCACTGTAGCAGACAGTGCAATGATGGGGCAAGGAGCCATAAGCAGGAGCTGTTCCCAGATCAAACCGTCATCGGCCTTTCCAATGCAGTGAACTTCATCAAATATGATACGCTTCACACGATGTGACCATGAATTGGGGCCAACTGAATTGGAAGGCGAAAGTAGCATAATTTGTAAGACATGCGGGACAGTCACTAGAACTTGACAGCCGGTTGGGTTATTGGTTCTGGTATCTCGAGTATGTATCGCCCATACGGATCTCGCGGGGCGGTCATACGACTTTTGAAATCGGGCCTGTATTTCAGCGGCAATTTGGTTCACCAGAGCTTTCGTGGGAGCTACGTAAACAAGTACGCCGTCGTCATCAGCCTGCAAGATCTTTTTCATCGCGTAGAATGAGATGAATGTCTTGCCGGAAGAAGTGGGAGCAACTATAAAGAGACTCTTGTCGTTGTCTATACCGTCAAGAACGGTACGCTGCCATGCATCAGGGTCGAATGGCACACGATGATCCTTCTGAGAATCAAAACTTCGCTCAAGATATGGCCCACAATATTGCAATTGGAAATCGTTGGGTTTTCCTGATATTTTTATAGGTGTCACATCGTAGCCAATACGAAGGGGGAAGCATAGAGGCCGTGATATTAATCCATGGTTGTCACCAGCCAAGATGGAGATCTTTAGTGCTGCTCCAATCGCTTGTAGTGCTCCAGACATTTCGCGAGTCAATCCAGCCATTTTACATGTCTCGAGACCATGATTAAAAAGTAATCCTGCCATTTCCATAGCTATATAGGAGAGGTTAGGTCATGTGAATATGTATCAGCATTCTAATCGGAACGTACCTTGGATGTTTTTTGACGGATCAAGGCTAAAAGCCCAGGCTTTGTATATAATATCACAGATGTACAATGAAATTTCAGCCTTGACTCCAGCGGTATTCTCTTTCAGACTATCGAGTAGTTTGGTTGCTTTATGATATCGCTTGATAGCATCTGGTTCATTGTTGAACTCTTGGCTGCGGACCTTCCAGTTAGCTAGAGCCGTAGTGGCCTTTGCTTCATCTTTCCGTCGTTGTATTGCTCGAGCTTCCTCCTGTGCTTTCATCTTACCCCTGTTGGTAGACAGATGTGCCTTCTTCCCTGTCATGGAGTTGGTTATCAATTTCACAGTGATTAACTAATACAATCAAAATATGAATGAGAAAGGAAAAGCTTAAGTAAGCCTCTAATATGTATAGGACAATCATGGGGGGATGTACCAAAGCTTGCGTACTTACCTTTCATATATCCACTAGAAGACACAGGCTCACCATTCATCCCCGTATGCTGTGTGCCAACCCCCAATGTTGAATTTTGTTTAGGTTTCACAATAACTTCAGGGTCAATAAGTTTGCCTGTTGCGCTGGTAAGACTGGCTGAATATGCCAAGATATCCCTCATGAACCTCTGCATTTTTCTACTAGCAAAGAACCCAGGCTTCTGTGGTACTCGTTTGGGATCAAGAAGCCGTCTAGCGTTGTGCCAATGCGAAAGCTCTGAGAAGACTCTGCTCTCATCATGACTCGAACTACTATCCACAACATCGAGATTTATAGGCTCAAGGAACTCATCCAGTACTGCAAGGTTGAATGACATAACCGATGCTTGGGTGAAACCAGTATGTGAAGGCAGATTATTCGTCGATAACGCCATAGGGGTTAGAAACGTCTTGTGTTCAGTGAGGACAACCCCGCTTTGTTCTTCTACATACGTAGCTAGTCTCTTCGCCTCATTAAGTACGGAATGAGGTAAAGGACGACCTTCCAGAACGTGTGAGTACATTGACAAGAACAATCGACCATCGAATAAGTCGAAAAGATCCCAATCTGTAACATGAAGCTGCGATACGATCATGCGTGAGCTGAGAGCCCTCATTGCCTCCTGGCAGAAGAGTTCCATGAACGAGTTCGCACTTTTCACTGCGGTTGCTGACATAGATGGGCTCTGGATATCAAGGGACCTGTCCGATAAATTGGCAAGTCGCATTATAGCGGTATGAATAAGCAGAGCAGCTGAAGCAAGAACGCAATCGTCGCTCGGATTCATCTGCAACAATTTAGAGAGGATGGCTATTATGAGCCGTTCTCTTAGGGTTATTCCAGAGTATGTGACGTTCTCATAGTCAACTACGATCGAATTATTTCCAACTTGAGAATTTCCCCCTTCCGTGCTAGATGGAGGCAAGGCGCGGAAGACAGGGCCATGGGTAATCATAGTAGCAAATACCTATTTCTTGTCAGCTATTCTGATCATAGAATTTGGAAACTTGATCATGAAATTAGAGTCTGGTATTATAAATATTTTAGATTGCCAGACATCGGCTTTAGTGACGAGGTGTCTTCATCAACTTACTCTAGAGCTCTGAAAATCCACGGTATGAATGAGGCCTATACTGAACTCGTTGCAAAGGAATCGGTGAATCATATAGAGAAACATCTCCTGTTCGCGCGATGGGCTTTGATGTAATGCATTTCCATCATGGCAAAGCAAATATAGGATAGCATTTTTCACCATCCATGAGGCAAAGGCAGGAGAGCCACAGGAGGGGAAACAGAGCACGAAGTGATCACCATTCTCATCTTGGTTCATGAACCGTTGAAGATGTTGAACAAGGATAGTTCTCGTGAGTAGGTATTTGTATCTCCTGCTCTTGGGGGCTGTATCGGGGACACAGAGTTCCCGGTGGTCGTCAAAGAATGCGACCCGAAAATTGCAACCACGCGACTTCAGGTTATTAAGGAATGCTTCCACGGCAAATATAGCATGGAGAAGCTGGAATCCATCTATACGAATGCAGGAATTAACATGCCGACTCAGACCATAGTATACACCTGGATACCTAGACACGGCCCCAGGCAAGGTAAGAGAGGGGTGTTTAACTTTACCTTCAAAGTCTACACGAGAAGAGCCAATACAGTGTAGGATCAGAGAGTCGCCGTGGATAAGGAAAAGCTCCTTGCCGCCATAGTCGCCGACAATGTCGACATGACGCGATCGCAAGACTGCATACCAGCGGGCTAGGCGCTCACGCCTTTTTTCGCCGTCATCTGCCATGATTGGATAGTCGTTACAAAGGAGCACTGGATGAAATGAAGACGAGGTAGGAAAGCAGTCATAAGGAAATCCCAAAAGAAAGAAATATATTATCTTGGGGCCTGAGTGATGGCCTGGTTGCCTGAGCATCTGGGTGTCTGGGTATCTGTCATCTCAACCCAACCGGGCAACATATCACATTCATATTTGCTTATGTATCATATATACATGTTGACAGACTGCATTGATACTCTTTCTAGGAATCCTTGGCATGGCGGGGTATGCTAAGCCGTACACCTCGTCCTCACAACTGGTTGGTGTTGGTTGGTCAGGAAGGAAAGTTGAGATATGATGGGGATAATACTCGAAATTATGTATGTAGGTTACTCGACGTGTTTCCGGGACGGCTCGAGGGGTAGGCGCCTAGTATTGGCTTTTGGGGTGAATACGTTTATTACGGATGACCGGGAAAGACTGGGGCTGTGTTGGTTGAAATCCCGATGGTAGGTCCATTCATCTCCGTATGACAAACGACAAACGCAAGCCGGCAGCCAGCGTCACACGGTGGTGGAGTGGGGCGTCGTATTTAGGTAAGGAATATCATTCAGAGCCTACTGGTGATAAATGCAGGCTGTGAAATCGGATGCCCTATTGCAACCAATTACAACCTGATCGACATATCAGGGAAGAGGACAAGAATGGAATGAAAGGCTAGGTAAGCACTTCTCAACAAAAGACTTCTTTTATAACATGGCAAAGGATGCCAAGATTTACAGATGGTATAATATAAGTATGTAGGTGTTCTTGATATGAATTCCTTGCACTTTTCGGATTAATACTGGAGGCTTGGATGCATACCGTAACTGGACTTAAATTAGCTGAATGTACTTAGATAAAAGGGGGAAAATGATACTTGAGATAATTCAACGCAAGAGTTTAAAAGGTTATTGCAATTTTACATGTAGCATGATGTAGGTAACCACGGCACTATAAATTCATATTGCATTACCTTTTCTCCCTCACAGTAGGTCTTCCAACCCACCCACAAAGTATGTAGATACATCATTCACACCTATAATCAATTCGAAGGAACCTTTATCATGGAAATCTGTTATCTCTACGCTTGGATTGGTTTTAAGTAGGTTATATTTTGTTTATAAAAGCTTCAACCTAACATCTACATTCATCTTTGCTAATAATGGTATTTTCCAGTATTGAAGCTAGAATTCTCTATAGAGCATTATGGTACATTAATGAGTTATCACTTCCAAATACTCTAACCCGCCATTCGAATTATCGTGTGAAGTTTTTCATGAACAATTCTCAATATCACACCCTCCTGGGTAGATACCTAGCCTCTCGGGCACGATATCCATTTAGACGTATATGGAAGGGGTTGATCAGAACATCCCAACCCTGACTTGGCCCCCATATTGGGTGCTTTCGGAAGTTGTCAGTGTGAGGTTACTAGGAAAAACCGAGGCTCGTGCCTAGAGACGTAACCCATCCCGTGGATTCACTTTTTTAGCTGGTACTGTCGGGGTTCACATCTATGTAGGTAGTGGACTATATATCTCTTTCACGCATTATTGGCATATTTGGTGTTTGGTTCGTGGATTAATAGATCACATTCGTATATAAATTACGCTACCGCGGGAACCCGTCCCGACTCCTGAGTACTGTGCGGTGGTCGGTAGCCTGGTGGTAGTTCATGCAGCCCGACTTCATAGTTTCAGGTGCCTAACAACGAAATGGATACCATGTACTTTGGCAAAGTCAAGTATCTAAACCGAAATCTAGGACAGTGTCAGACCCTCTTTTTGGAGGGTAGTTCAGTATGGGTTACGGCATAACCCTTTCTTATAGTGTATATTCTTATCATTTCACCGGCGGGAAGAAACTCTTCTGAAACAGCCAATGCCCTTTAATTTCCACCGAGGCCTCCTCTTAACTATCAAGTAGCATGGCAATATTTATTTTCCCTTTGGTGGATTGACGATAATAGGTTATAGGTGTTTGTAGTGTAGGTATGATTACCTAGACAAGTACGTACCTTTGTAGTTATGGTGTAGGGAAAGTATCAGGTAAATTACGCAGGCAGACGTGAAGTTTTGTATATGTGCATTCATTCATTTACTCTATATTTGTCCGATGTTTAATGGTGCGACATCAAAATCACCCGGTACCTGTACACTAGTGTAAAAACTGTGAAAACAGTATTATGTAGTTTTGAAGTTAGTGAGTATAACAAACCGGTGACTTCTAATCTTTTTGGATTCCATTTTTTAATGTGGTAATTTTGTATAATTATTAGTAATACAGAAGAATAGAGGGAGGTAATTTTTTTTTCTGTTTCTTTTCAGCTTGTTCCATTGCGCGTCCTTATATGTACACTAACCTCAGCTACATTAATAAGCCTTTTCGTGTAATAATTACGGAGTAATCGATAAGATACATACTATGTACCTTGTGTAGGGAAAGGTACCTAACGTTAGCTCTACAGTAAAGGATGTATGAAAGTATCTAATTTATGTAACCTTCTAGCAACCTTTCTAAGCGAATAGAGTTGCGTTAGGTGCATATCTATATTTACCTATGCATGGATGGTCGATCAATCAATGTCCCTCAATGCAACGAATCTCTCTTCTCTCTCTCACACACACACTCTCTCTACCCCCCCCCCCCCCCTTTCTCCCTCCCTCCTCTTTTTCCTCCGACTATCAAATAACAACAACATCCATATTAGTCCATCGCATCCAAGCAAATCAATCGATTTTCAAAACGCATCGACCCGACACACCGCCCTCCTCTATCTGTCGACCCTCGCGTAAATCCTACAAGGACCATTAGTTAAACAATACTCGGTTCTATTCTATACCTACCATTCCTCCCCGACCGTACACCATCTTCACCTCTTCATCCTGGTCCTACTATATCGTCTTCATCCCCTGTATTCGCCTTTTATTTTTTTATCCCCCCCCCTCTGCCTTCTCGCGAGGCCTCCATCTGATACCCAACCTACTATCCTAGCTGGGTTCATCCCATTGTCACATTTCGCACCATGTCGTGGAAACTCACCAAGAGTAAGTAGTATCAATTCGAGCCCATCTTGATAATTTTTTGTCCCTATTCTCTATTCCCTATTCGGGAGTACAGGGACAAGGGACAGACCAGCATCACTTCACCTGCTGCAGCACTACTTCATTGTACTGCAATGGCCATGAAAACCTTGCTATCAACCTCCCTCGTTCCTCAATTACCACCCTGTCCACAGGTACCTAGGCTAATCAACTATCTTTAATCATTAGAATTGAAGGAGACCCATTTGGGTCCTCTTGCTAGCACATTTTCGCGGAATCCCTCGACATCGACCATTACAGACAAAGATGAGAAGACGCCGCAGTCATCTTCATCTGCTCTCGCTTCCGCTGATAATACCATCGGTTCGTAGTCATTCCGCCTCTTCCACCCCCCCTTTCTCTTTCCCTTTTCTGCAATGCCCAGAGGCTATGCTTACCTTCGTGACCAGCCGCCTCGGAAGCCATGGTGCAAGAGCCTGTGGTCAAACCTCCCAAGCCGGGTATTCTCGTAGTCACCCTCCATGAGGGCCAGAGCTTTGCTCTTCCCGAACAGCATCGCGGCGCCTTCTCACACCTGCAAGGGTCCATGTCGACCGGAAACGCCCTGAATGCCCCCGGCTCCGTACGTCCCGGCTCTTCTCAGAGAGCTGCTGCTGGTTCGTATACGAATGGCTCGGGTAGGCCGCAGACTTCAGGCGGTGGCTTTTCTGGTGTCCCGTCCAACCACGGCCGAATCTCCAGCAAATACTTGCCGTATGCCCTGCTGGATTTTGATAAGGTTCAGGTTTTTGTCAACTCGGTCTCTGGCAGCCCCGAGAACCCCTTGTGGGCCGGCGACAACACGCAATACAAGTTCGATGTGTCTCGAGTGACCGAACTGAACGTACATCTCTACATGCGCAACCCCAACGCGCCACCGGGGTCTGGCCGGAGCCAGGACATCTTCATCGGAGTTGTGCGTATCAACCCTCGATTTGAGGAGAAGCACACGTTCGTGGAGGATCCCAAGGCTAGCAAGAAGGATCGCGAGAAGGCCGCCGCTGAGTTCTCCACTCGGGAGCGCGCTCTGGGGCATAGCGGTGTCGACTGGGTAGACGTGCAGTACGGCACGGGTAAACTCAAGATCGGCGTAGAATACGTCGAGAACCGCGCCGGGAAGCTCAAGATCGAAGACTTTGAGCTTCTCAAGGTGGTCGGAAAAGGCAGTTTTGGCAAGGTCATGCAGGTCCGAAAGAAGGATACAAGCCGTATTTATGCTCTCAAGACCATCCGCAAAGCCCATATCATTTCTAGATCCGAGGTTGCCCACACTCTAGCTGAACGATCGGTTCTTGCGCAGATCAACAACCCTTTCATCGTTCCGCTCAAATTCACGTTCCAGTCGCCAGAGAAACTGTATTTTGTGCTAGCTTTTGTCAACGGCGGTGAACTTTTCCACCACCTCCAGAAGGACCAGCGATTCGATGTCAACCGAGCCCGGTTCTACACGGCTGAACTTCTCTGCGCCCTCGAGTGCCTGCACGGATTCAACGTTATCTACCGCGACCTGAAGCCCGAAAACATCCTTCTAGATTACCAGGGCCATATCGCCCTCTGTGATTTCGGTCTTTGCAAGCTAGATATGAAAGACGAGGACCGGACAAATACGTTCTGTGGCACGCCCGAGTACCTGGCTCCGGAGCTCCTGATGGGTCGGGGCTACAATAAGACTGTTGATTGGTGGACATTAGGCGTTCTTCTCTACGAAATGCTTACGGGCCTGCCGCCTTTCTACGACGAGAACACTAATGAGATGTATCGCAAGATTTTGTCAGAGCCACTCCATTTCCCTGGCGCCGATGTGGTACCGCCGGCAGCCAAGGACCTACTCTCCAAACTCCTCAACCGAAAGCCAGAAGAGCGATTAGGTGCTGCTGGCAGCGCTGAGATCAAGGCCCACCCATTCTTCCACGCTATCGATTGGCGAAAGCTTCTCCAGCGCAAATATGAGCCTACATTCAAACCCAATGTTGTAAGTATTTATCAGCTGCAGCTAAAGTATAAAAGCGTTTCTAACCACCAATTCTTCTCTAGGTCGATGCTCTCGACACAGCCAACTTTGACCCCGAGTTCACGTCAGAAGCACCTCAAGATTCTTACGTCGAAGGCCCGATGCTGTCAGAAACCATGCAGAACCAATTTGCAGGCTTCAGTTACAACCGACCCATTGCGGGCCTAGGAGATGCTGGTGGCAGTGTAAAGGATCCATCATTTGTGGGTAGCATTAGCGACCGACGATAGAACTAGTACTACATTAAAGGGGGAATGGTATTTGCATATCGGCTCGAAAAGGACGGACGGGTGGGACAGGAAGCGAATTGAGAGCGTGTAGCAAGCACGGTTGTACATGAATGGATTGGGGCTTCATAGTTGGAAATACGAGTTTCTCACTTAGCCTAGGGTGGGTGTATAGTGTGCGTGTTCGAGGGTCAAACTGACAAGCGCAGAGAGCAATGAGCGATAGGGAGAGACAGGGAGGCAGACAAACAGACAGACAAAACCGAGGAAGTACTTTTTTTGTTCCTATATCAAGACTGTATTGCACCGACGACTTTGGAGTAAATAGCACTTTCTAGGATGTCAAGAGAGAAAAAAAAAAGAGGGTTTAAGTCGAAACTCTGTAGATAGTTTACAAAAAATACAACATAGAGGGTAGAAGAGCAAGACGACAATATAAGCAAAATATGGCGTGTTCTTTTATTTCTTGTATTGGGTTGATTATGTCTATCTTTATGTATACCTACCTAGAGGTTACATGTATTTACATGTAACCTATGTACTACATAGTATGTAGATAGTAAGGCAGATAGTAAAGATGACGTTAATAAGCAAAAACATATGGGATGCGGGGTTTATCATGAGTACCTTTGTACCTTTTCTTTTTTTTTTCTTTTTAGGTACCTACTAAGGTAGTAGCAGGTATTTTAATTTTTTGGCGTATCTACCCCGCTACCCGACTGCTACAGTAGCTGTCTCATGGGACGTTCATGCTGTCATTGGGATCACCTTTTAGTGTTACGAGCCATTTTACCTCCTTTACCTACCTACCACCTCGACTTTCCCCTTCCATACCCCCCTCCGTATATCTTCCCTCTTTATCCTTTTGCATTTAATAACTCCCCCCATCTATACCCAACCTTACCTTGAAGGTAGCTATCCCATTTCCTATATTTTACTCGAGCATTCCCTTTCTTCCCCATCACTAACCAAGCCACCCCTTATCCATTACCTACCCCTCCATTAGCTATTTTTCATTAACAAACACTTCAAGTATCCCCGGGTTGTCCGGCATTCATATCACCAGATATTGTCTCATAACATATACTGTTCCATCGAATATTGCGAAGATGCCTCAAGCTACTTCTCTCCGATCATGGGCTCCCCTTGAGGAGCACTACAACAGTGTAGGCAAGACCTTCGTCCTGAAGGAAGCCTTCGCCTCGGACCCTGCGCGTTTCGACAAGTTCAGCAAGACTTTCCATACTACCCCCTCCGGAACCGATATCCTGTTCGACTTTAGCAAGAACCTGATAACCGAGGAGACGCTACGGCTGCTAATTAAGCTGGCTGAGGAGGCCGGACTCGAGAAGAAGCGAGATGCCATGTTTGCCGGCGAGAAGATCAACTTCACCGAGCAACGCGCTGTCTACCACACTGCCCTGCGCAATGTCGGCGGATGGGACATGAAGGTCGATGGCAAGGACGTCATGAACGTCCAGGGCGGCGTCAACAGTGTCCTGCAACATATGAAGGAATTCTCGGAGCAGGTCCGGAGCGGAGAGTGGAAGGGGTTCACTGGCAAGAAGCTCACAACTATCATCAACATTGGAATTGGTGGTTCCGACCTGTAAGTGCTCCTCTCTCTCCTTCTCTTGGTATAGCTCCCCCCTTTGCCCTCCCCCCTAGAGGGCTTCATAAGAGCATACGAAAACTCACCAAGTACAACGACAGCGGCCCTGTCATGGTTACCGAGGCCCTGAAGCACTACGGTGCTAAGGACATGACCCTTCACTTCGTCTCCAACATCGACGGTACGCATATGGCTGAGGCGCTCGCCAACTCGGACCCTGAGACGACACTGTTCCTCGTCGCCTCCAAGACCTTTACCACCGCCGAAACCACTACAAATGCCAACACGGCCAAGTCATGGTTCCTCGAGAAGACCGGCGGCAAGGGCGAGATTGCGAAGCACTTCGTTGCTCTCTCCACCAACGAAGCTGAGGTGACCAAGTTCGGCATCGACAGCAAGAACATGTTCGGCTTCGAGAGCTGGGTCGGCGGTCGTTACTCAGTTTGGAGTGCCATTGGACTCAGTGTCGCGTTATACATCGGCTACGACAACTTCCACCAATTCCTAGCCGGCGCCCATGCAATGGACAAGCACTTCCGCGAGACTCCTCTCGAGGACAACATTCCCGTACTAGGCGGTCTCCTAAGTGTCTGGTATAGCGACTTCTTCGGCGCTCAGACACATCTTGTTTCTCCGTAAGTTTTCCTCGTGGACTACCGGTGGCGGCCTAAGGAGAGAAAGGAAGAGAAAGGAAGAAAGAGAACACATGCATCTCCCAGCTAGGACCATCTCGCTAACAAGATGAATGCAGCTTTGACCAGTACCTACACCGCTTCCCCGCCTACCTGCAGCAGCTATCGATGGAGTCGAACGGCAAGACTATCACGTCGGACGGGTCACCGGCCAAGTACACGACGGGTGCCGTTCTCTTCGGCGAGCCTTGCACCAACGCACAGCACTCTTTCTTCCAGCTCGTGCACCAGGGCACCAAGCTGATCCCGGCCGACTTCATCCTGGCTGCCAAGTCGCACAACCCCATTTCGGGCAACCTGCACCAGCGCATGCTGGCGTCTAACTATTTCGCCCAGGCCGAGGCTCTGATGATTGGCAAGACGGCCGACCAGGTCAAGAGTGAGGGCAGCACGCCCGACTCGCTGGTGCCGCACAAGGTGTTCCTGGGCAACCGCCCCACCACGAGCATCCTAGTCGGCGGCAGCATCGGCCCCGCGGAGCTGGGTGCGCTCATCGTCTACTACGAGCACCTGACCTTCACTGAAGGCGCCATCTGGGACATCAACTCGTTTGACCAATGGGGCGTCGAGCTCGGTAAGGTGTTGGCGAAGAAGATCCTAGGGGAGCTGAGCGAGGGTGAGAGCAAGGGCGACCACGACTCAAGCACCGGCAGTCTTATCGGTGCTTTTAAGAAGTACGCTGCTCTATGAAGCTGATGTATGGTATGAGGTGGCATAGGAAGATAGGATCAAAGTGATCCGGAACATGGACGACGGATAATGTAAGCAAACTGGAGCTTTATCCGATGCCGATGATAGGCAGGATACCATGCAGGTGTAAGGGGGAAAGGCATCCGAAAGTTGTTTTATGTTGGTTGGTTGGTTGGGCCTGAGGGTTTGAGGTAGAAAGGAAAGAAAGAAAGAAAAAAGGGGGGGAGGGGGGAGAAAAGCAAAGACGGGGACTAGGTAGATAGAGGTTTGACTCGTGAGGTCAGTACCTACCTAGGGAAAAGTGAACCAGTCGTTGATGAAGACAAAACTAAAAACACTCCACATAAAGCTACGTATACAACAAAAACAATGATCCAGACGATCTTACACCAAATCTATCCAGTGACGAATTTTTTCTCTATCTGGGGTTCCTACATGACTAACCTGCTGTATTGTAGCGTAGGTAGTCTAGCTTCACTATCAAGGTATAACGCATGCATGTAAATAATGCAAGTTGAGAATGCGAAAGAAGTTTTTGATCATGCTACCTAGATAGTTGTCTTGTTTTCCATTTTCTTCAAGGTTGAGAATACTAGACTGAAGTATAGATTAGGTAGTTGCATATAGGTAGGTAGGTAGGTAGGTAGGTAATGGAAATACACCTGCGTACATACACACTAGATAATATTACATGATTAATTTGATTTCAACTATTTCCCCCCCTACATAATACATGACGAAGAATGAATGGGTCTCCTTTTTCTCTTCCCTCTCTCCCTCTTTCTATATCGTTCTTTTTCTCTACCCTTTTTTCTGGGTCTAGGTCTCGTGAAAAAAATTGTGGTGTTTTTTTCTGGGTCACGATGCTTCATAGATCGCCGATTTATTTTTTGTCACCGTGCACAGACACCCACACATGTACACAGAGATACATACATAACACACACTCACATACTTTGGATATTCATGTAGGTTTTTATTCAGGCATATCGGCGGTGGTAGAGAGAAGAGAGGGGCAGTTTTGAGATTGAGTGTAAATATGGTGGTGTATTACGTCGTGTATAGTAGGTACATTATAGATACTACACTAATGGCGAGTTACGTACGTATATAGGTTTTGTAGGTATGTAGATGTTAGGGAAACTGAAGCTAAGCAAGTAGTGCACGATGTCTATAAGAGTTGTGTGATATACTCTATCGCTCATCACACTGGTAGTGTATAGTCAATCATCCTACGACATGGGACGCCATGGTCAATCAATAGATAAGATGCATCGCTATACAGTAGCGATGCAAACACTGCCACACCGTTGGCTAGTATTCATTCATCGACAAGGTTGGTTTAGCTCAGGGGGCGAGGTAAGATAATGGAGGTGTGGTCAATTATATCAGGACAAGAAGTCACGATATCTCAAGGGCCAATAGGACGCGGGCTATCAATAGAATCATCGGAGTCGAGCTTTATCTCTTCCCTTCCCAGTCTAACCTTCTTACCTTTTGCCCCCCTTACCTGTGATTATCGTGGGTGGGTACACTTTCACCTATTACCCGGTTAGCCCGTCAACCAATCAACACTGGCCAATCCGTAACTAATGACCAACTAGAGCATCAGGGGGATTGGAGAGAGGGAGTGGAGGAGAGGGGCAGAGGGGGTAGGAGGCGATTAGATAGGTCTGATAGGTCAAGGGACACGGACCGGTGTAAGGTATGTATCATATGTATGTACGTGAGGAGGAATAGGTAAGGTTTGGCTTAATCTTCGGCTCAGCCAGCAGCAGCAAGAAGATGTAAGTAGTCCACGTGTAAGAAGTGCCTGTCTTGTCTGGTCCCTGACGTGGGCCACGACCACACTCCCGACAGGCGATTTGTCGTGCCCCTATCTATCGGCAGGAAGGCATGAAGGTGGTTGACGGTCAATCCGTCAACCACCTACTTCAAGTTGTATATCGGTTATGTGGGGCGGACAGACTAGACGCTATCGTGAACTGTAAAATGTATAGGCCGGGTAGGTGGCGTAGGCGGTTTATTGACCTTAATTGACCTATAACAAAAATAAAAGGCAAACATAAAACCTACCTATGTTGTATAATAACGATTAATACTGATTACCAAACGGTTGTACATAATCGGTATTACTTACTTACAGTTACGTTAGGTAGTCTCGTCTTTTTCTTGTTACCGCCAATATCAATATCAATATTTGAACAAATGAAATAGATGCATGAGATATTGATGCATGAGGTTCTGGGGGATGGGGGACGGGTGGCTGTTAATGCATCGTCAATGGTTCAGTCAAGTCCAGGTATGTACAAGCGAAGTTGGCTTATATAAATGTGATGTAGGTGGCTTGATGAGAAGAGAACTCAATGTGCATTCGTTGCATCCATCGCCTCTATTTGCATCCATCGCATCGTGTCACATCCCACCCATGCTACCTGTATTTATGTTTCTCATGTTAATGCGGCTTATAATAAAATTAATCACCCAATAAGGAGGGTATTGTATTGGAAATGGTTGTGGGTTGTGCGTATGTGCGTATGAGTGGTATGTTTTTCTAGAGTATATTCCTTCAAAATGTCTCAACTTAGATGGTGTACAGAGTACATACTGCAAGATTGTGTGATATCTTGAAAGTAAGACAGGAAAGATAGAAGAGGGGATGTGATGCCGCTAAGGTCTAGGTTAGTTGTTACAGGTCTGGGTCTAATGGTTCGTGATACTTAAGTACTAGTGCGCCGTAGTTTCTGGTTTCTTCTGGGGAAAGCTGGAATTTTGGAATCTGAAAGAGCGCTTGCCTTGTATTTTCCGGGGGAAGAGGAGTCCGACGAGTCCAAAGAAGACGAGTAAGGACAAAAGGTTGGGAGAAAATGCGGGCACACACGCCGAAAATGCTGCACCCCACTATGTCTCTGCAGTGTTTCTGCGACGGACGGGACCAATGACATGTCTCGATTTCTTTCAACTTCGGTCTTAGACCCTGTTCAAGGCTGATGATGGTGGGCAAGGTGGGAATCCCTCCGTCATTTTTAGGGGGACTTTAAACCCTCACTTTAGAGTTCACACTAGGTAGGGCACATATATGTACTACCTTGGGTTATGGGAAAAGGGGTCCCCCCAGCCTTAGTTTCAATATGTACATAGCCATATCCTAAAATCCTTGCTAGATCGGGGGATCGGGGGTATATGGACATGTATCGTACGGCTTGTGTGGTGGGATGATGACACTCGTCGAGATCATGAGGTCATCAATCTGGTGAATGGTGGGGTCTATGCCTATTTGAAAACCTTACCTACATAGCGTACCTCGATGAAAGAAAGAGGGACGGGACTGGAGGCGGACCCAACATGACCTAAGCATTCCATTCCATCGTGAAAGAGGGAAACGACCTAGAAGTTAACCGTTAGCCGCGATTACGGTAACAATTCGCTCGCGGCGGGCATTGGACCGTAAAAGCAGTGGGTCCAGGCTTGTTGGTGGCTTAGAAGGACAGGCCACGGGCTTAGACGGAACCTTCTACAGGGCTAGTTAGTAGTAGCGTAGTGTGCACTACATACTGACATATACCTATATTCTATTCTATGTAAGCACTGGAATAGAAGTAACACTACCTACGGCTTACGACTAATAAGTATCATATAATTAAACGCATGCAGGTATCCTGGAAAATGTACTGGTCTATATTTGTCGGCTTAATTTTTTGCGAGATATATTTTAAATAAAGAAAGCGAAGCGAGAAAAAAGATGAACAAAAAAAAATCTGCCTCAGAAAGGCCGAGGGAAGAGCGTGAAAGAAGCCGGATAACACTGCATCGTGGCCATAAATCGCTCGGGTGGTTTCGGCTTGGCAAAAAGATGAGTCGATGCATGTGGGAACGTGGGAAAAGAGGGAAGATAACAGGACACCCCTACTAACGCAAGCTACCTAGGTACTAGCCTGTTAGTAAACCTTATACCGTACGGGTTGGGTAGTCCGTAAAAAGGCGGGGCTCTGATCGAAACAATCCAACTGCCACGGCACAAGGTTGGCTCATTCCAACATCATTGGCACGGCTGCCACGTACTTACTCTACCACTACGTAGGAAGTACCTAGTTGTAATTGCAAGGCGCAGGCAGTGACCACCCGTACCGTGTCCTGCTACCAATGGACTGTGTACGACTTGATCCGGTCGTGTTATCTTGCCCGTGTGATTGCTGCTACCTACCTACCTTCGTTCATTATAAAGTCACCGCCCAGGGAATCCCATCTTGTCCCTAGTGTCTCTTCTCTCTTCTCTTTCATATCACAATCATATCCTCTCTCCCAAGTGTTACCCTTTATCTTCCACTTGAAACAAAAACTCGTCTTCTTTTTTTTCAATCTCGCTTTCATTCGAAGACTTCATTGCTTTAACTGCACCAACCGTATATTGTTGCTGCTGTTCGTTTTACCCCCCTTGAGCCTCTACATCTGAGGCTTGTACGCTATAGCACACACCACTATCACCACCACATTCATCATGGCTGCCACTAAGAAGGCTGTTCACTTTGGCTCCGGCAACATTGGTCGGGGCTTTGTTGCCTGTTTCCTGCACGAGTCGGGTTACGAAGTTATCTTTGCCGATGTTGTTGATGCCCTGGTCGACAAGCTGAACTCGACCCCTTCATACAAGGTCATTGAGCAGGGCGTTGGCAAGCCCGTTACCAAGACGATTACCAACTACCGAGCCATCAACTCCAAGTACAACGAAGCTGAGCTGGTTGACGAGATCGCTACGGCTGATGTCGTCACCTGCTCGGTGGGTCCCAACATTCTCAGATTCATTGCACCGGTCATTGCCAAGGGTATTGACAAGCGATCGGAAGACCTAGCGCCCCTAGCTGTCATCGCCTGTGAGAACATGATCGGCGCCACAGATGCCCTCGCTAGCCACATCAAGGACCCCAAGAACACTCCAGCCCACCGTCTAGAGGACCACTCCGTAAGGGCCGCTTATGCCAACTCGGCAATCGACCGTATCGTCCCGGCACAACCCGCCGACGCCGGGTTAGACGTCTACCTAGAGCAGTTCTATGAGTGGGTTGTCGAGCAGACCCCCTTTGACCCACAAAAGGGGGCTTCGTCGAAGGCCACTAAGCCCAGCATTGACGGCATCAAGTGGGTCGACCACCTAGAGCCCTTCATTGAGCGCAAGCTGTACACGGTCAACACATCACACGCTACCGCTGCCTACTTCGGATACAACCGAAAGAAGCCCACCATTGCCGACGCCATGGGAGACCACGCCATCCGAGCCCAGGTTGCCGCCGCTATTGGCGAGACGGCTGCCCTCATCGTCAAGAAGCACGGTATCAGTGTAGAAGAGCAGGAGGCATACAAGGAGAAGATCATTGGCAGAATCAG
This sequence comes from Camillea tinctor, assembly GCA_022578605.1. Taxonomy (NCBI): domain Eukaryota; kingdom Fungi; phylum Ascomycota; class Sordariomycetes; order Xylariales; family Graphostromataceae; genus Camillea; species Camillea tinctor. Next base: position 74,666 of record MU394107.1, read on the forward strand.
CAACCCCCATCTTGCCGACGCCGTGGAGCGGGTTGGCCGTGCTCCGCTGCGCAAGCTCGGCCGCAAGGAGCGTTTCATCGGGCCTGCCGCCGCGTTGGCAGAGGAGAAGATGGACACGACGGCGCTTCTTGAGGCAGCTGAGATGGCTTTCCGCTTCCAGAACGTCGAGGGCGACGACGAGAGCAAGGAGCTCGCCAAGATCATGGCAGACAACACGGCTGACGACGTAGTTCGCCAAGTGTGCGGTCTACAGGCCGACCACCCTCTCTTCCCTAAGGTGAAGGAGATTGTAGAAAAGGTCCAGGCTGACAGCCAGGACTGACTAGAGGTTTAAGCATTTTACCTCGGGCATTGGCGTTGTTGGGATTTGATACGAAGTTATGACTTGGAAAGTTTTGGCGTTCCCGGGGTAGCATGGGAAAGGGACATGAGGGCAAGGCGGATACACTTAGCTAGCGATAGCCTGTCTCGTTTCTTGAGGGCTACCAACTTGTTGTTCTGTACATAGAAGAAACAATATACCATGAATCTTTTGAAGATCACTTGAATTCTGTCTCCAGTATTTTAGTCCCTGGTTCCGTGCATGTGTGCAATGAAGATTGGTACAACTTAGTAGAAGCCAACTTAGTAGAAGCTGCAAAGCCAATATCCTTTTTGCTACTAAATATCTAGCGATGGTAAAAGTTTTGAGTGGATGAAGTGGAAAAGACTGCACTGTGTAATCCGAGACACTCGAGTTATTTCTTTGGCGTTTGCGTAAGACCGATGTGTGATTTTGCTAGAGATGTGGTGTTATTTGAAAATAGGGGGGGGGGGGGGAGGATGGGGAGATTTTTAGATGGTGCTATATCAAAAATAGATTTGGGAGAGATCTGGTAGGGTAGAAATCTTGGAACTTAGATACATGTGGTAGGACCTCAGGACGGTGTCGAAGGTTAAGCCACAGCATCAAGCCACCAAGTATTCATCTAGGTACCTAACCTTGGAACTCCATCCCACTAAACTAGGTATTCAGCCACATTTCTATTGATAAGATAGCTACCAAACCAGGGCTACCTAATAAGTAAAGGTACTACTACTACAGGTTGTTACCACGTCTACTTTAGTTATATACATCTACATCTTTTTTCTTTAACACATTGCTGGCCTCGGGAAGAGCCAATTGATCTATCTATACGAGGCCGTAGTTTGTCGTACGTATTTGAAAACCCCCCAATTCCCAATTCTATTTGCAAATGGGAATTCGTTTAGGCGATTCGACTAATTTCTAACCATACTTATTCTGTATAGTCTTCGTTACTTTCCCAACCCACACACCTATTCACCTATTCACCCACTCACCCACTCACCCACACATTCGGTACACAGACATATAGAGGTTCCATGAATGCGCCTCTAGCTATATCGAGTCCCTACGTCCCACAGCAGCGTATCGAGTACGAGTCTCCATAGCCCAAGACAGCTTACTTGCTTCCATAACATCTCTCTACCACCCCCTCCCGCCCTTCATCCTTCCATCCAGGGTCTGTCGTCAAGATGCGGCTCGATGTCAAGGTGCGCTCTATGTCCTCTTGCCCCCTTTTAAGGCAGGTATAGTTTAGCGCATGCTAACGGTATATGTATGTTTGGGCTGTATAGCGACAGCTTTTTGCGCGCAGTGAGCGTGTCAAGGGTATCGACTTCCATCCTCAGGAGCCCTGGATCTTGACCACACTATACAGCGGTAAGCCTGTGCTTCGACTTTCAAGCTTGTTCGTTCAGCTCTTGCTGACCTTTTTCACTCCATAACAAAAGGACATGTATATATATGGTCATACGAAACCCAGCAGATCGTTAAGACTTTCGAGTTAACCGATGTACCTGTGCGAGCCGGCCGGTTCGTTGCGAGAAAGAACTGGATTGTCTGCGGCTCGGATGACTTCCAATTGCGCGTCTATAACTACAATACCTCTGAAAAGATTACTTCGTTCGAAGCCCACCCAGACTATATCCGAGCCATTGCCATCCACCCCACGCAGCCCTTCGTCCTGACCGCCAGCGATGATATGACCATCAAGCTTGTAAGCTCCTTTGCTAGCCTACATCACTATCTTTACCCCCTCACCCTCACCCCTCACCTCTCCCCCTTTCTTCCCTTGGCCTAGCTCTCTTTGCACCCGTAACTAATTTCTGGTCACGTAGTGGGATTGGGAAAGGGGTTGGAAATGCGTTCAGGTATTCGAAGGTCACAGTCACTATGTAATGGGGCTCGCCATTAACCCCAAGGACACCAACACCTTCGCATCCGCTTGTCTGGATCGGACAGTCAAGATTTGGAGCTTGGGGTCATCCACAGCCAACTTTACACTGGAAGCCCACGAGACTAAGGGTGTCAACCATGTCGACTATTACCCACATTCCGACAAGCCATACCTCCTCACTACCAGCGACGACCGGACAGTCAAAGTCTGGGACTACACAACAAAGAGTTTGATCGCCAGCCTCGAAGGTCACACCAACAATGTTTCCTTCGCCTGCTACCATCCCGAACTACCCATAATTATCTCCGGTTCCGAAGATGGCACTATTCGCATGTGGCACGCAAACACATACCGCTTCGAGCAGTCACTGAACTATGGCCTAGAGCGATGTTGGTGTGTCTCGTACCAGCGCGGAAAGCAGGGTATCGCTGTTGGATTCGATGACGGTGCTGTGGTCGTCAAACTAGGCCGAGAGGAACCTGCCGTCTCCATGGACGGCTCCGGCAAGCTCATTTGGGCCAGACATAATGAAGTTGTTTCTTCGATCATTAAGGGGGGTGGTATGTGATATACACCTACCCAGTAATTATTCAGCGTGCTAACTTGACTTTCACAGACCCTTCGATCAAGGATAACATCCCAATCACCCTCCCTACCAAGGAACTTGGTACTTGTGAAGTCTACCCCCAGACGCTGATCCATTCTCCAAACGGCCGTTTTGTTGCAGTATGTGGTGATGGCGAGTATATCATCTATACTGCGCTTGCATGGCGTAATAAAGCCTTTGGTTCTGCTCTTGATTTCGTCTGGGCCTCCAAGGACAACAGCAACGACTTTGCCATCCGAGAGTCCCCCACTAGCGTCAAAGTTTACAAGAACTTCATCGAAAAGACTGGCGGGTTGGATATCCCCTTCCAGGCTGAGGGTCTCACCGGAGGTGTATTGCTGGGTGTGAAGGGCCAAGGTGGCGTGTCTTTCTATGACTGGGCGACAGGCGGTCTAGTCAGACGGATTGAGGTTGACCCAAGGCAGGTCTACTGGTCGGACAGTGGCGAGCTGGTCACCCTAGCCTGTGAGGATACATTCTACGTTCTCCGCTTCTCCCGGGAAAACTACGTTGAAGCTGCTCAGGCCGGGCTCATCGACGAGGATGGTGTCGAGGCCGCGTTCGAGGTCATCACTGATGTTGCTGAGAGGTAAGAAGCTTGACCCTCTAACATTTTGCTGTCTACAAGTCACTAACATATCTTGTACAGTGTACGAACCGGAGAATGGGTCGGCGATTGTTTCATCTACACTAACAGCACAAATCGGTTGAACTATCTTGTTGGCGACCAGACGTACACAGTGTCCCATTTTGACCAGCCCATGTACTCCCTTGGGTATATACAGAGAGATTCCAGAATATATCTCGCCGATAAGGATGTCAACGTGACGTCCTTTGCCCTGTCTCTTCCCGTGTTAGAGTATCAAACCCTCGTTCTCCGTGGTGACATGGAAACGGCGGCGGAACTACTGCCCAGTATTCCCGCCGACCAGTTGAACAAGATCGCGAGATTCCTCGAAGGCCAAGGACACAAGGAGCTGGCCCTCGAAGTAGCCACCGACCCTGAGCACAAGTTTGAGCTGTCACTCGCTTTGAATCGGCTCGATACCGCCCTCGAACTCGCACGGCAGGTTGATGCTGACCACAAGTGGAAGACCGTCGGTGATACTGCTCTAGCGGCGTGGGATGTGGCCCTCGCGACTGAGTGTTTTACCCACGCCCGCGATCTAGGTTCGCTGCTCCTAATCTACTCTAGCACGAACGACCAGGAGGGACTCAAGGCTCTAGCGATGCAGGCCGAAGAGTCAGGCGCTCACAATGTGGCATTCACCTGCAAGTGGCTGCTTGGTGACCCGGCTGGCTGTGTCGACATCCTCACTAAGACGAACCGACTCGCTGAGGCGGTGCTTTTCTCCCAGACGTACAAGCCCAGCCTGACGGCAGACGCGGTCACGGGTTGGAAAGCGAACCTGGAGAAAAACAAAAAGGGACGCATTGCCAAGATGATTGGTGTGCCTGTTGAGGACGAGGAGTTGTTCCCGGAGTGGGATGAATGGTTACGGTTGGAGAGCGAGGGAGGCGCTGTTACTGAGGCGGCGGAGGCTGCAGATGGGGAGGAGGAAACGGAGGAAGAGGAGGATGAGGAATAGATGATGTCTAGATTTTACTCTCCTTAGCTGAAGGAGCCGAGCCGTCCCAGCAGTGACGAGGCGTAGCCTAAGACTAATTTATATATCCCCCATGTTACTATTTATGCGGTTGTTGAAAAGCAGGAAAAAGAATCAAAATAACTAAGCGAGCCAAAATATCTAAAATATTAGGACCACATGATTTAGGGATGAGTCTGGCAGCTTCTTTTATATATGATAACGATGAAAAGGAGAAAAAAAGGGGGTGAGGGGTGGTAGCTGAGTGGAAGGTTGGGATTAGGTGACGATGATGATGAGCAACGAAATCAAAAAATAGATATATTTTTGAATGTTTAATATTTCTATTATTTATCGCTACTGATTTAGATATGTGTTGTTTATGTTGACGGTAATATTGAGATAATTTGATTAGGGGCTAGTTGGAAGTTGGGGTCTGAGCGAGGGTTAGGGTAATGAAAGTTAGCCCCCCCCTTCATATAGCAATGAGAGGCAAATTAGATAAGGGAGTATGTACCTAGGTAAGAGGGGAAAGGAGGGAATGAGATAGGGGAGTTGGTGTATTTGGACAGAGTTATTCACATGTTTACATTACAGGTAGGTAGGTTATACTAATAATTGGGTTGCGGTTATTCTAGTTTCACTGAAATTTGCGTTTCTACTAAGGAGATCCTCATTATTGATTTATGTATTTTATTTTACTTTTTAGCCCTTTCCTGCTCAAAGAGGTATAAGCAAAGGACATATAATACGCTCCTCTTTCGCTTTCGTATTATTAGCTTTGCTTTTACATACTTGCTGAGAAGGAGGGCGGGTGACTAAAAAAAAGGGAATGGATAATGGGATACAAGTGAAAGTATATCAATGTAAAAGGCCCTCGTTAGCTTAGCCTGCGTCTTTATATATTGAGATACATAGCCACAAAAAATAGACGATACTCTGGTATATGAAATACTTAGATGGTCAATGTAGATGATCGGGTATGCATTGACTTACAATCACTTAAACTGTGTAACTTACACATTATATATTTCTTTATGTTCCAACTTAACCCAATGCATTATAATCCCACCAAGTTAAAAGTCCAGTCCGTCCAGGGTCAGGGTTAGATAATACAATATTTTTATCGTACTGTATTTTCTTTTTCCAAGTAAGCTTGTTGTCATATATATCGTTCCATTATATGTTGTAGCCTATTTCTTATCGCAAAGACAACACAACATATCTCGTTTCCCCCTTTCTTCTACACATCTCATTTATTGCTGGGAACGGGGGGTTAGGAAAACCCCTTATGCCATCTATCATCATCATTATCTATCACACAAGTCTCTATAGTAGTAATAGATGGATGCTATATGCTCCCTTCCTTTCTCCCCTTCACGCTCTACTTCGTAATGCATGCAATGCAGAAACGCTCATCTAAGTTCATCTGTATATCACCACCACCACCGTGATCTCCTCTCTCTACAACCAAACCGCTCCATACATCCATGCAAATGCATTCCCTCCAAATGATGAAATGACGTGAAAACGTATTGCGCTTTATATACACCGTGTAGTCCCCCACCTTCCCCCCTTCCCTTATCTACCTAACCTAACCTAATCAAAAGCCTTCCTCATAGCCTGATGGGCCAGCTCCACGCCCAGAAAAGTCGCGGCATTAGCGGGAACCGCCCTCGCGAGGGCCGGCCCGAATCCGGGGAAGAAGGCCTTGACGCCGCCCCTGGCGTACAGCTCGCGCATGATCTGCCGCACGCCGATATTGCCCTCGGCCGTCTGCAAGCGGCTCTTGACCGTATCCACGGGGAACACAGGGATCCACATGGCCACGCCCGCGGCGCCGCCGGCGGCCGTGACGGCCAGCAGGCTCAGGTCGCCCTGGGGCTTGCCGGTGGCGGGGTCCCGCGGCGTCAAGCGGCGCTTGATGTACTCGTAGGCGGCGAAGTAGGCAGCGGAGCCAGGGCCGTCGCGGGCGAGGGTGGCGGCGCTGCCGCGGAACACGGAGCGCAGGCCGCCTTCCTTGTAGAGCTGGCGGACGACGTCGAGGCCGCCCTTGTAGCGGGGCTCCTCGCCAGGCTTGAGACGCTGCCCCTGAACCTGTAGGATGACCTTGACGCGTTCGAAGGGCGCCGTGATGGCGGTCATGGGTATGGCGCTGAAGAAGCCGGCAGCGGAGATCTGGGCGATGGAGAGGCCGCCGTCGGGAGAGGTGGGGGGTGCGACGGAGGTGACGATCTGCTTGCCGAGGTCGTAGCCCCAGAAGGATACGGCGACTGTTATGTTCACGTGTGTCAGCTATTGTTCTCTCTATCCATAAAATGTGAATAATGCCACACTGGCAGCATAGGAAACTCACACATGGGTGTAACTCCCACCAGTGGCGCACTAACACCCGCATATAGACCCCGCCTCAGCCCATCCCGCGCAACGCTTTTGCGCACAACATCGATGGCGGACGAGTATACCCCTTTATCGGCGGTCTGCAGGCGCACCTTGACCAGGTCAAAAGGGTGGCCTACCACCACGGCGCAGACGCCGCCGAAGCCTCCCGCAGCGAAAGACCGGACCTGCGAGAGGAGGCTGTTGGCGGCAGCTTTCGCTTCGGCGGCGGCTTCGGTCTTCAGCTCCGCTTTGGACTCGGGGACATGGGGGAGGCGGTCTGCGACGGATGAGGGCAGCTTGGACTGTAGGCGCTGGTTTATGCTGGGGGTTTCTTCGGAGGGAGACATGGTTGCTGAGGTTTGTGGTGTAGTAGCGAAGGAGCGGGGTGGGAATGGAATTGCAGATGAGGACAGAGAAACTAAAAGGGGAGAGTCACGAGCTAACGAAGCTCGAGAGCTAGGCTAGGGTATTTCTCGAGTGTACTACGTCGTCGTATAATATGTGCGTTTTAAACGTGGTTGGTTGAATTGTCTTGCTTCCCTTCTCCCTTTCTTCCTCGGTTCTCCCCCCTCACTAAATCAGCTGTAGTGGCAGACTGATAGGCCGAGCGATGAACAAAGAAGAATGCCGAGAAGGAAGACCGGGCCAATATATCTGGATCTAGATAGTCCAAGCTCAAACGTTAAAGCCAAGTCCGGGTCCAAGTCTAAGTTCAGTCTATGCCGTGTGCAATGAGGTTTAATTGGGGGCGAAGGGGTGAGCTGAATGTTCGTGAAGTAAGGGGACAAGACAGAGGATATGGAAATAGGATGCAGAGAAACTCTTCGTAGTAGTACGAAATAACCAACTTGGACCAGTATCGTTGGAAAGTATGTAGGTTAGGTTATGGGAGTTGATTGTATGGGAGAAGTAAAAGTAGTAAAAGTAATAAATAGTGGTGGTTGTGGTGATGGTGGATGAGATGGCGCATGTGAAAGTGGGAAGCGTTTTTAGTTGTACTACATAGGCATAGAGGCATGTAAAGTACCTAGGTAGGTACCTGCTTACAAGGTGTACGGAGTACTAGGAAGTGGGATGTAGAATGATGTAACTAAGTATCCGCCGGACCGTCCACCCACTTTTTACCTTGTACCGAGCAGACAAACTTCACTTACCTCGGCAATTTACACGCCGAGCTTAGTCTAACGAACAAGCTGCAGTACCTTAACTTAAATATATGTACAAATTGAAGGGCGTCTTACATGTAGCTTGGGAATGATAGGTGTGAATTTTGATTTGAGGTATATATGTACATAATATCTTACCCTGCATACATGTGCAACCATGCAGTTATATAGGTACAGCGCAAAATATACTCCCAGACCTCTTACAAAAAGTTAAAGGTTATATGGGGTATGTAGGTACAACCCAGCTTATTTATATACGTAGTCTCTCTCCCCCTGCCTTTTCCCCCTTTCTCCTCCCCCCGCATTGGGTTCCCCAGACAAGCCATTTATATCCATCCATTCCATCCCTTCCTTTTCCCCAGATATACCTAGGTATGTAAAAGAAAAAAAAAGCCGCATTGCTTCGCCCCCCCTTGGCACCTTTCTCCAATCCACGGAGACATGGCTCAGTCGCATAGTATCCAATGTCCTGCCAGCATAGTACAGTCCACCCTTAGTACAAGCCAGGGGGTTTCGGCGAGAGGGGAACTGTCCGACCCATGCCACACCAACATGTCGAATCGCCCTCTCGTTCCATCTGTATCGTGAGATCGATACCGTGTTTGGCAAGGTAACCTTTCACCCGGTCGCGGACTTCCTCCATGTCTGCACCCCGGACTGCCGCTACGTGCATCACTCCCAGCAGCTTGCCTCCTGATTCGTTCCCCGCCCCGTCATCGGTCCAGAACTTGGGGACAGAATAAGAAGCCACTCCTCGCTGGTTCGTGATCTCAGATAGTGTGTTGCGAAGGTTATACTCCACATCGGTCGATATAGTGAGGAGTAGCCGCTTGGCTGATGATTTGACGAGGGGTGTGGCCGTGATGAGAATGAGATAGGCGATCAGAAACGACGCCAAGGGATCCCAACCCGCCCATGGCATTAAATAAGTCAACACCGTCGATAGAATCACCGAAGCACTACCTAACGTGTCGGCAAGGATGTGCAGATAAATTCCGTGCATATTTTCGTTGTCGTGGGAGTGGCCATGGTGGTGATGGTGATGGCCGTGAGAGTGCGATTCGCTGTGGCTATGGGAGTGCCCATGAGAATGGCCATGGCCATGGTCGTGCCCGTGATGACCGTGAGAACCAAAGGCGAAAATTCCCAGCAAGTTAACCACCAAACCAAGAGTACTGACAATGAAGAGTTCCCGCAATCTCTTCGTCTCACGCCCTTCTAGGAGCCTCTCGAAACCTTCGAACATGATTTCCAGGCTGATCAGTCTATTCAAAGTGTTAGCTGGGACTTATTTCAAGGCAGAAAGAAAAAGGGTGAGGTAAAAAGAAATTGGGGGGGAGGGGGGGATAATCATACACTAAGAATATGCCATTGGCAAACCCGCTCAATGTTTCGATCTTACCGAACCCGTACGGGAACCTCTCGCTGGGCGGCCATTTACTCATCACCGACGCAAAGAGTCCCACCGCCAGAGCTACGCAGTCAAAGAACATGTGTATGCTGTCACTCAGAAGACCGAGGGAGTCGGTAAGGTATCCGTAGAAAGCCTGGACGGCCATGAAGGTAAAGTTAACGCTGACGGGGTTGTTAGTCGTGAGCCAACAAAATGAGATATGGGACACATCTAAGGTTCTTTTTCTTACCCCATGAAGTAGAATATGCGACGGGAGTCTTTTTCGGTCATGATGGCATGGATGAGCGGCCATCTTGAAGTGTATCCTAGGAGGAAAGAAGTGAATCTTGAGCAGGCCAATGGGTTGCTATGGTTATGAGCATGAGTATGGTCATGGTGGTCGTGATCATGGGGGTGTTCGTGAGAGTGGTCGTGGTCATGGTTGTGATCACAGCTATGAGAGTGGCTATGGCTATGACTGTGTTTGTGATTATGTTCATGATCGTGATTGTGATCGTGACTGTGGTTGTGGTTGTGGTTGTGGTGATGATGGCTACCATTGCGCGCATACTTGTTTGGAATCGTACTTGAGGCAAGTGCTTCGTTCTCGGGTGCCTTTGATGGGCTCGTTATTGTTATTGCTTTGTCTGAGGGACTTGGCAGTTCTTCGGTGTTTAGTCGTAAGGGCGACGGGCGATTCTCACGGCGTTGTAGCGGTAGAAGCGAGTTGGTGCGGTAATGCGATGTGTTCCGCCTAGAGTGGCCATAGTTGTCTTCGTTGATGGGCAGATGGTCGGATGGGTAGCCGTGGGTTTGGCTAGAGACACTGATACTGGACAAGCTAGAGCCAGATCGCCCATGACCAAACGAAGACGGCGAATGTTCACGATCAAAGTCGTGGAGTAGAGAAGGGTCGGGAAGAGCGTATGACGAGGCCATGTTGGCAGTAATATGTACTATATCTGGGCGTTGTGTCGGACTGAATTGGATTGAATCGGATTGAAGATGTTGTTAGTCCCTTTGGAGTCGGATTGACTCCGCGATTAGGGGGGTTTATCTCATATAGCTGAAGTAGAAAGGCGAAATCGGAGTTGGTGTACACTATAAAGAAAGAGTATTTGGAAACGGGTGGATCAATGGGGTCAATGGATCAATGTGTGGATTTTAAGCAGATATTGATGCGCCGGGAGAAACACACGGACGATGCTTCCAAATTGTCAAATGTGATGGAACGGATGCGGTCGGGGGGGTTGTCTCCTGAAATTATTGAAAATATGTACCAATTGAGACAAGACGGGAGACGGGAGACGCAAACGAAATTGGTAAGTTGTTACTTAGAGTTAGTGTGTTAATGTTGATAAGGTATAAAGTGTACTTTAAACTGTACTTAAAAGTATACTACTTGAATGAAAAAAAAAGATTAGAGACACAACGGGGAGGAGGTTGGATGATTGGATACATGTCAACTACATACTATATAACCTATAAGTGACTTGCATATTATAGGTTAGTGTAGAATACACTAGGATCTAGTACAGTAACAGTAGGTAACCTGGAGATAAGACTTTACTGCTTACACCAATCACCAATAGAACTACCTAGGTTAGGTAGGTAGACCCAGTTATATATATGCCGCTAACCATTATCTGGGGGTTCACTTTATCTGATATGCTTATATACCCATGTCTCATCTCTTATACCTACGTATTGACATACAAGCTCTGTCCTTTCCCACGTTTTTACCTACCTAGTACTTAGGTACACATCGTCATTAGCATCATTTCATCTCATCAACCCGAGACGTTATCCACGTGTATCAAAACTTCGGACGGGCTCGATGCTAAAAAGTATACTCGTTTTACCTCCTGGCTAAGGAGTCATCACTAATAACCTACTTTTCTTGTACTTGATAGGTTATTGTCCACTGACAATATCACAGCAACAAGAACAACCCCTGCATATTCCCTTAGAGCCTGGGCACCTCCTAAACATATAATCATATAAACATACAACACACGACACACGACACACGACATCACAAGATGGTGTATCTCACCGTGGTCTTATGGTCCACGGTAGTGGGACTTTTGACCGGGTTGCTTGTCGTCCTGGTTGCACTCCCATCGCGTTATGTGCAGCGGTCTCCCGTCTCGGTCCAGGTTGTGGTCCTCGGAGACATTGGACGAAGCCCACGGATGCAATACCACGCCCTGAGCATTGCGAAGCACGGCGGGAGGGTTGATCTGATTGGCTACCATGGTATGTAGTTATGTTCATTGACCAACCCAACTTTAAGACTCAGGGCATCTAAATTTTGACGTATGCAGAATCGGCGCCACACCCCGATCTCATCGCAAACCCCCATGTTAAGATCTACCCGTTGGCAGCCCCGCCAGCTATCCTCAGATCAAAGTCGATCCCTTTTATCATATCCGGGCCTTTGAAAGTGTTGTGGCAGATCGGAACTCTCATTCGAGTTCTCGGCTACACAACACCGCCTGCAAGATGGCTTCTAGTCCAGGTATTGTGAACTAACTGCTAAGCCCTTCCCCTTTTTTTCTTCTCTTTCAATCATCCTTCTCCTTGACCCTCCCTCCCTTGTTAACATCACCTATAGAACCCCCCTTCCATCCCCACACTTGTCATCGCCTTTCTGATCTCCATTCTGCGCAATACGCAACTCATGGTCGACTGGCATAACTATGGTTGGACTATCCTAGCTGGCACCAAAGGCCCAGCCCATCCGTTCGTGCAGATATCAAAGGCGTACGAGTGCGTACTGGGACAGGTGGCGCCCACAGCGAATCTTACCGTTACCCATGCCATGAAGCGGCAACTTCAAGGACCCCCTTACAACGTAACTACACCTATACTAACCCTACACGACCGACCTGCATCCATTTTCCAGCCCCTGAAGTCCCAGTCCGATCGGCAATCCTTCCTTGAACGACTACCGGAGACTAAAGATGTCGCGGCCAGCATCCTAGCCGGTCAAACCAAGCTCATCGTGAGCAGCACCTCCTGGACCCCTGACGAGGACTTCTCCTTGCTCCTCGATGCCCTGGAATCCTACGCCGAGACCTCCTCCTCCTGTCCCATCATAGCTATCATAACAGGCCGCGGTCCCTTGAAGGCATTCTATCAAGCGCGGATCCAAGCGCTCCAGGCGGAAGGCCGCCTACCCAACATCCGTATCCTCACGGCGTGGCTTAGCATCGAGGACTACGCTACGCTTCTCAGCTGCGCGGACCTGGGAATCTGCCTGCACATGTCGAGCTCGGGTGTCGACCTGCCTATGAAGGTGGTTGACATGTTCGGATCCGGGCTTCCAGTAGCAGCCTACTCGGGGTACGAAAGCTTCGACGAGCTGGTAAAGGAGGGCGTTAACGGATGCGGGTTCGAAACACCGGACGAGTTGGCCAAGATATTCGAGCGTCTGTTTAGCAGCGATGACAATAAAGCGAGGGCAGAGGAGCTGCGCGTCCTGCGTAAGGGGGCCGAGAAAGAGAGTCACCTTCGCTGGGACGAGACCTGGGACCGTGTCGTCGGGCCGGTACTGCAGCTAACCTAAAATTTCCACTGCACTACCATCATGAGAGAGAGAATGGCACAATCAAGGTGATGGAAATAGGGTGGTAGAAGCAGGGTAGAATAGAGTAACTAGTAGACCCTATACGTAAGTTATGGTACCCTGATTGTGAAAACTACTAGTGGCCAAGGTGAGTAGAAAAAATGCCTCCCAAAAAAAGGTAACCTGTACTCCCTTAGCTTAAACATCAACTTTGCTTTCCCCTTCTTCTTGGGGTCTAAAAAAGGAGGGAAACAATAAATAAATAAAATAAAATAATCAAAGGACCATAACTGGGTAATATTCAGGTTACCTCCACTGCTCTCCTCCCTCTCTCTATTTTCCTGATACCCCCGGTGCTTCCCATACTCTTCTCGAATCTTCCCTTTCCCCTCACTCATTCATCCAGTTCAGTCGTCCCCCAAGCTCTCCCTCACGCATTTCCTAACCCTCTTGGCGAACTCCCTGTCCCTCCCCTCGCGCTGGGCGCGCAGCAGCTTCGCGGCGTCGAGGTTGGCGGGGCTGTCCTCGTTGGGCTCGCTGAAGAGGCTGATGACGGAGAGCAGTATGGTCTCGGGGGTCTGGACGGGGCTCCAGCGCTCGGCGGCGCTCTCGTACCCGTACCGGTCCTCACCGGGGGCGTGCAGGATCGAGATGCAGAGCTCCCCGCTCGGGTACACATTCGGGTGGAAGGGCACGGGCGATTGGAAGACAACTTTCGGCGGGAGGAGGGGATATTCCGGAGGGAAGGTCATGTGCGCGCGGAATATGGCTCCTACGTTGATATGAGGGGAGTTAGAAAGACGGTGGTTGAGGAATGGAATAGAGGTAGATAGTGTAGTAGGGAGGCAAAGGGGTACGAGAGAGTCAATGTCTTGTTTTTTGTATGTGCCAACGAACCACCGTAGTACTTGCAATCGTCATTGATCATGAGCGAGACCTCCCACTCGAACACATTGGCTTCGCGCAGCAGACCAACCGATATGCCCGATAGATCATTCGCCGTGTTGATCTCCTTCAGCTGCCGCTGTAGCAGCCGGGCTGCGCCCGAGGTCTGCTGGGAAGATGTGGTGGCGGAGGGCGGGGCCGCCGACATGGTTGGTTGGTGCTCGGGGTGATTGTGGTTGCAGTTAATATCGTTTGTTTCGTGCGAAGCGGGGACGGACAGTCGAGTTCGGTGTGGTTTCGGTGCTGTGAGATGATGATGTTATGTGCACGCCGATTCTCGGTGATAGAATGAGAGAAAATGTTTAGGAATCCAAAATCAAGAAGAAAGAGAAAAGGAAATAAAAAAGAATGAATTGTGTGAGAGGGGTGGGGACAATGGTCAATGGTCAATAGTTGGCAATGTGTCTGGTATTTTCTCTTGTTGGTCAGGCTCGTGAGTTGGTGATGGGGTTATGGGTTATGGGTTATGGTGGGATGATGCACATTGAGGTCCAGCGATAAGGCAATGATGTGATAGGTTATATAAGTACTTCCAGTCCCTACCTACCTACCTACCTATCTACATACATACATACATATAGGACCTACCTACTTATCAAGGTATCTGCTTCCGGTTTATCGCATTGAAGAGTTTAAACAGCTCTCGGCTGTCCGGGAAATCGAGAGGGACGGAGAAGAGGGGAGAAAGGAAGACCCCCACCTGTGTAGGTAAGTAAAAGTCCACTTTATGTTATGTTGAGTCAAAAAACCAGACAGGTTACTATTGTAATGTAGCAATTGCAAATATCGGAAAGGCAAGTTGATCAAATCATCATCACTACTACTATACCTACTCTTACCAACCGAAACTCAATGCGGCATGTGGGGGAGGTTAAGTAGAGTGACTATCTACTTATGCGTATATATAAGGCAGCTAGGTAGTTAGGGGATATATACTACTTACTATCCATGTTAATTAAAAAGGTCACTTAAAAATATGTCATATATAGTATCCTAGGTCAAGGTCAAGGTTTCATGATTTTATTATTATGTCTTCATACCAATACGTATGTGCTTTTTCTATAAATAGTTAGATAGATGGCAAACTTCTTTATCCTATATTAATTTGCTCGGGTTGTGTTAAGTGAGATACGCAACGAGACAAGGGGTGATGAATTGTTTCAGTAGACATTATTTCTTTTTCGAAGTTCCAAACCCAGTTATCCCCATGGCCGCCATCATATCGTCTTCGTCGTGCTCGCCCTCAACTCTCACGTCATCTCCGTACTGCACATTCATCTTCTCCGCCGCCTCCTTCTCAGCCTTCTTCTTCGCCAGCTCGGCCTGCCGCTTGAGCCGGCGGGCCTCTCTATCCTTGGCCTCCTCGTCCTCGCGTATCTCTAACCGCTCCTTCAACGTCGTAGTGGCCGCGCGCTTTTGCTCCTGCAGGCGCTCCCACGCGTCAACGATACGCTGGTGCACCTCCTCGGCCCGGGCCTTGCGCACCTCACCCGTCTCCCCGATCGCCCGCAAGTGCTGCATACTGTTGATGTGCTCGATCCACTGGATGTTGTCCTTGAACGTGAGATCGCAGGCGCTGCAGTAGAAGCCTGCTCCTCGCCCCCGCTTGCCTTGCCCGGCCCCCGCCGGCACTAGCATCGTCTTGCCTACATTGGCCTCAAGGTCGATGACCTGTCGCCGCGCCTGCGTGTGTGACTCGTTGCCTGTCATCGGTTTGTAGTACTTCTTGCCCGCTAGCTTGGCTTCGTACCGCGCCTTGGCCTCCTCCCGCTCCGCGCTCTCGCGCACCTTAGCCTTCTCAGCATATTCCTCCAGGTCGTAGTTCCTCCTGAAGGATGTGTCTGTGGCAGGAGTGCCGTATGCTGAGCCTTTGTTGCCTGACATGACTGTGGCTAACCTAGCTAGCTAGCTGGCTGACTTGACTTGTTGACTGGTTAATTAAGTGATTGAGAGATTGGTCGAATTGTTTCAACGCGTGCTATGTGTGCGCTGATTGGGCCTCCTAGAAATCCCAGGGAATAATCACTCTAGGTTGTTTATGGGGTTGACTGTGCTGATGTTTGGTATAAGTCTTGTCGACAATGTGCATGGAAGTATAAAAGCAGGTACATAAGTAGGTATGCAAATATGTAGATATCGAAGAGAGCACGCGCTTCGTGTCTTGGATGCATCTATACAGTAGTATCTTGAGCATTTTATGGTGCTCTTAGTTGTGACGTTTACATGCATATTCCATATGCATTGCATGATATTGCCATGAGACTCCAAGGTCTCCACTCTGTTTTCCCTCCTGAACCAATGCCTTTTTCTATGGTACATCTAGTGTAGATTAATGTTCCAAGGTCCATTGATGCACGTATATGGTGTACACTACTAAGTTATGTACCTAGGTACATAAATAGATAACCTATCTTACTTACATCTTAAGTCACATGCCATTTTCTAGTGTAGGTAAATGGAATGCACTATATCTTGTTGTAACCTAGTCCGCTAATATCTACAGCTCATTGACCCTGCATGTAGTAGTTATCGATAAGGCGACGATCCAATGGCGCATTCTCCACCAGAAGAACCCCGCCATAGATAGATTTATGTACCACTGATTCTTTTTCTACCCCACCAAACCCACGATCGTATAGCAAATCTACCTATCCAAGTGAGAAAATAACTTTGTAGAAGACGTGCAATTACAGATAACCTGAAATCCTTACTTTTAGACCTTCTTATTTTACCCTCATTCAACCAAACATAGTCTCGCAATGCTCTATCTTGTGGGATTGGGTCTCTCAGATGAGACTGACATCACTGTCAGGGGTCTAGAGGTCGTAAAGAGAGCTTCGCGAGTTTATCTCGAAGCCTATACGAGCATCCTACTTGTGGATCAATCCGTTCTGGTAAGTAGTCATTCCTTTTTTGACAACCTGAACAAAATGAAAGATGAAAATGAATAAAAATAAGAAATATTATATAAATCTAGCCCCTTATTAATTTTCACACTCACTTTAGGAGAGCTACTATGGCCGACCCGTTGTCGTTGCGGACCGCGAGATGGTCGAGTCCAATAGCGACGAGATTTTGAGAGATGCCCAGACCGAAGATGTCGCGTTTCTCGTAGTAGGAGATCCATTTGGGTATGTTCACACAAAAAAAAAACCTGTGTATTGTACCTAATTTGTAATCTGACTCTATTGTTCATTATGACAGGGCCACCACTCATACCGATCTCGTACTTCGCGCGCGCGAGCTGGGCATCCCTGTTCAGACAGTGCCAAATGCCTCCATCATGTCAGGCATTGGCGCCACGGGCCTACAGCTGTATAACTTTGGCCAGACAGTGTCCATGGTCTTCTTCCTCGACAACTGGCGCCCCGCCTCGTTCTACGACCGCATTAGGGAGAACCGTTCGATCGGCTTGCATACTCTAGTACTGCTAGACATTAAAGTAAAGGAGCAGAGTCTAGAGAACATGGCCCGTGGTAGGAAGATCTACGAACCGCCGAGATACATGACGGTAGGACAATGCGCACAACAGATGCTCGAGATTGAAGAGGAGAAGAAAGAGGGTGTCTACGGTCCCGATAGCCTAGCTATCGGCGCGGCTAGGGTGGGCAGCAAAACGGAGAAGTTTGCCGCTGGCACGTTGAAACAGCTTTGTGAAGCCGACCATATACTAGGAGGCCCCTTGCATAGCTTGGTATTGCTCGGTAACAGAGCACACGAGCTTGAGAGAGACTACGCACGCGAATTTGCCTTAGACAAGAACAGCTGGGACAACGTGTGGGCCGCTAACTACAGCAAAGCATAAATTTCGCGATTTAGGGTGGTATTTATTGTGATCATTCTCATTCATACCTCCTTTCCCAAAAACGCCATAGCGACATGTTCACCTAATCGAGCCTATATTCCGAAATTATCCCCCCCCCCCCCCGACATCGCAGACGAGGTATTATCAAGCTCAGTGAGATGTTCTCCAGGACAAAACATCAGCCGCGTCTATCTCCCGGATTTTGTTGACACTCGCGACATCCCCAGTCACAGTGCCCTTGGCTACCTCGGCTGCCCAGCCTATAATTGTCTTGTTACTGATAGAATACGTCGCCGTGTCCATCTTCACACGAATGACTCCGATCCTGGGGTCTTTCTGGGACCCGTCGTGAATACCATCACCCAGGTCGCCTAGCCATGCCTTGAGTGAGGGACTGTAATATTTCTCGACCTCAGCTCGATCAGTCTCGATGCTTGCAGTGCCAGAGATGGAGGCCCACTGGCCAGAGCTATCCAGAAACGAGATGTTGACGTGGGAATCTCCCTTGAGCTCGTCAGTCTTGTGCGATTCCGTGTTGGTGAAGAAGAGGTAGTCAACACCTCCCTTCTCCTATATGATATCTTGTGTCAGCACACATAGATTGCCCGGAAGTTAATTAGTATTCGAAGAGTCATACCTTGGCTGCTACAGCCATGCAACGGGAGATTAGTCTTCCAGAGCCTAGACTGTCCCGGGTGGTCAACATGCCAAATTTGCACGAATCGGCGAACTTGTTGAGGGCCTGGATTTTCTCGTCCAGAGAGACGTTGTCATCCGTATTGGCGACCTTATAAGGGTCTGCGGGTTTGTTGCCCGTGTTTGTGTTGGAGAATGTAGACATAATTGCAGGGTGTACGAATGTGTTCTTATTTTGGTGAAGTTATTGATGGCGTATTGTCAGATGGGTTCCAAGATCAGACTGACTTTGTGATAGCTAGTAATAATACTTGAATTGGATTTTTGGTAGAAGGGAAGGAATGGAAAGGAAAAGGAAGCTGGTCATTGTTTTATGTTCTTTCAATATTGCTCCCTCGTGCGTGGCATCTAGATCGTATTTCGTCATGGGTGTCTTTGAAAAGGAGTCCATGATATATCATGACGTAAATGACATGCACTGTACGTAGGCACTACCTAGGTAGGTAATTACTAGTTTAGGTAGCTACCTTCAGCCTATATCGAAAACCTAAGACACAACTGCCATCGCGCGATCTTTACACTGGGCCCGTCACCTCCCACAGCCGGGATCTAGGTTTCAAGCTGCATTGAAGTTAGCATTAGACACCTAGCCTACCTAGGTACATATACTTATATCAATTGATAGGTATTTCCGTACCAATATAAGTTACATAAACTTGCCTCGCATTTGGAGAGTACGGGCAACTATGATACTTACATAACCTACCGTCGATCTATATGAGAGGTAGGCAACTACATAAATGCTGGTATGCAGCATGCCTGCTAATTAAGCTATAAGCTAAGGTGAGACTAAATAGGAATATACTCTTGCACTATCTTGTTATAAATACTATCATAAATACTATCATAAATAATATTACCTTTCCCTTCTAGCAACATGAAATATTGAAATCATTTTTGTTTTCAGTTTCCTTTATAATCACAAATGTATTTCATTAATGATAAATAAGCTTGCTATAATATTGGCATGGGACAGCGTAAATGGGGAGACGACTTAGACACTGGTCAAATGAAACACTACATTCATTCATCCATCACTCTTTGTTTATGTCCAGTATGTTACTTGACGATAGCTGTTGCCTTTCCTACAATCTTTCATCATACTATTCCTCCCATTTGGGCTTTTTTGGTAGCTGCCTACATAGTACCTGTGTATGTACTTAGGTACTAGGTAAGGTAGGTTATATAAGTGGTAGTAGGTACCTATATCATAACTTCGCCTCTGCTTCTGAATATATTTCAAAAGCCAGGACCCTAGTCTCTCGTTGTAGCTTGGGTGACTCTTCATCTACAACATTTATTTTCCAAATGGCCATGAAGATTCACAATGTCTGCAGGAAATGACTGGAACTCTGTGAGTTCGGAGCCTTTGGACGACTCGCTCCAAATTACCAAGCTATCATATGGGTAACACTACTTGCTACAATCGCTGATAATGTTGACTCTAATCACATTTCCTTGTAGATTATGCCTTGTTGGGCTTGACGACAGTCTTAAGCAGTTGATTTCGAACCTTGTTCCAACGGCTAATACATTTGATTTTCCTTGGTCTGGATTTTCTCCTCAGGGTATTGATACAGCGAGCCGTAGATTTCTAGATGAACTCGATGGCTTCTATACAGAAAGGAAGGTAAGAATTGTCCTTGAAAGCAATAAAAAGTTGTATGGTCAATACATATTTGATTTCTAGAAATTAATATTCTTTTAGGATACTATGAAGCGTATCGTCATCGTCAGTTGTGGCTTTGATGGAATTCTTGTCAAACAAGTAAGATACAACGTGTTAATCAAGGCGGATTAACAATGGTGCTGGGACTCCCTATCATGGCTTGTGCAGGCCATACACCCGCTGACGATCCCTGATTTAGCTGTAGCTGTTGCATTGCTTCAGGCGGGTCCTAGTATGTCACGGGGCGAAATCAAAAGTCGTACCTCGTTGAAGATGTGGGATGATCTGGATCACCACCTGGGGTTGTTTGTACACATGGACGGACAACTTGTCACGATTCATGATATAACCAAACAGTTCATCTACGCCTACAGCAAGAAGATGCATACTGGAGGTCGCACACTTGCGAGTCATACAGAAATCACTACACTGTGTCTCCGTTATCTAGAAACCATTATGGCACCTTGCGACGATCCAATAGTTGGAGAACACTCTGAGTATGACTTTGTGCGATACAGTGTTGAAAACTGGCCTCAACATTATATCCTCGCAATGGATGATAGCCGAATGAGTAAAACAGAGCTTGATCAGCGCGTCCTCGACTTCTTTTCTCATCAAGACGTATGGATGCGTTGGTTTGAGAAGTATCAAGCAACGGCATCACGGTTAATATCTGTAGTCCTCGAAGAAGCCACGCCATTGGAAGTTGCTTGTGGACTCGGTCAGACACGTGTCGCCTCTCTAATGCTAGGCGATAAGCCAGGCAATGCGATAGACGACAGGATGCTTCAAAAATCACTGCATACTGCAGTTAAGAACAACCAGTCCGCCATGGCTGATATTCTCCTTAGTGTTGGAGCCCGAAGTGAGTTCGCGTTGGTCTTCGCTGCGGAGAGAAACATGGTCTCTGTAATCAACAGGCTTCTAGATGAGAAGAGCTTTGAGTCGAGAGGTTCTATCGAGCAAGCAATAACTAGCGCTGCCACGCACGGGTGCCTCCAGGCCATAGTTTCGCTCTTCAAACCCCTTGAAAATCCGGCACAATTGCTTCAAGGAAAATATTCCGCACTTGTGTCAGCAGTTACTGGAGGACATGTACCCACCATCTCCTTTCTACTATCGAGAACTTGTGCGATCACGGGCCATTTTTCTGATAATCCTAGAGACGTTTCCAATAATGAGACTTTAGAGATAGACACATCTCTGAGAGAATTAACCTCTAAATATCAGTCGGCTTTGGAAATAGCGTCCACTATGGGTCGCCCTGACATCATATCCTTGCTTCTAGATTCAGGAGCTGCAGTGACTAACTCAGCCTTGGAGAACGCTTCGAAGCAACAAGAGGTAGAGACGGCTCGTCTTTTGGTCCAAGCACTGAAGGCTCAAAATTTCATACCTGAGCGTTCAATGGCACTGCATTTTGCTTCTGAGGCAGGGCATTTGAAGATTGTCGAGTGGCTTCTTGACTGTAAGATCAATACTAATTCCAAAGATCATCTCAATAAAACACCTTTGCATAGAGCCGCGCAATGTGGACACACGGATATCGTCAGACTATTGCTTCAAAATGGAGCTGACAGGAATCTATATGATTACCAGGAAGCGATGCCTTGTCACCTCGCAGCAGAATGTGGTCATATTGAGGCATACAAAGCTCTTCAAGACTATTCTGAGAACCGCCACGATGATTCATTAGTCACTTTTGCAGCAAGAGGGGGAAATCTTGTGATGGTCAAGTATTTACTATCCTTGAAACCGAAGACCGTCGGAACAGATGACTCAGATACTCTAAATTCTGCATTAACTGAGGCTACTTCTTGGGGACACCTACATATTGTTCGCGAATTGTGCGAAGCAGGGTTAGATCTCAATACTCCAACCGGAACGTCTTCTCCGCTCCATCTCGCAGCCTGCGGTGGATATACCGAGATAGTTTCTTACCTATTACGGAAAGGAGCAAAAATCAATACTTGTTACGACTCGAGCCGAACTCCACTTCACTTAGGTGTCTTCTTCCGCCGGGTGGCGGAGAAGCTATTAGAGGCAGGTGCTGTTCCAAATGTTGTCGACCTGACCGGGAAAAGCCTGTTGCATCTTGCTCTAAGCTATAGATTCGAACAGGAAAATGTGACTGAGGCGGTTGTGAGGACGCTTCTGCGCTGTGGTGCAAGTATCGATGCCCAGGATGACGACAAGAACACTCCGCTTCACTTGGCAGCTGCCAATGGCCTTATAGGCCCTATGGAAGCTCTTCTAGAAAAGGGCGCAGATATTACAATAAGCAATGTGTCGAAACGGACAGCCTTTTCCGAAGCAGTTTATAATAATAAGCTTAGTGCAGCCCAATTACTCTTACAGCGTGGCTCTGATATCAATGAACCAGGTGATAGGGGGCGTGTTCCATTATATCTAGCGTCCGAAAAAGGATTCACGAATGTGGTCCGGTTCCTCCTCAACAATGGCGTTAACATTCATGCTACCACTACCACAGGCTTGACTCCCTTATTCCCAGCTATCAAAAATGGGACAAAGGAGGTAGTTGAGGTATTATTGGGCGAAGGTGTCAATGTCAATCATGTCACTTCCAGAGGGTATACGGCATTACAATTGGCCTCTTCAGAGGGCTTCTTAGATATTGTCGAAGTTTTATTGAAACGTGGTGCCAGAGTCAATGATATAAATTACAGGAAAATGTCATCATTGCACCAGGCAATCTATTATAGTCACTCTGATGTTGTGCAGCTACTGCTTGGTCGCGGAGCAGACAGGTCGATCAAAGACTACAAAGAACGGACTCCTTTGGATTTGGCAAAAGACAAAGGCTCATTAGATATTGTTGAAATTCTGATAAGGGCAGGGTGTACAGAAGATGTTTTGAAAGTACTGCCATATGGTTTTGTTATGTATGGGGTATATGGATGATGTACGAAGTAGAGGTCTTTACGTACCCTCGTATAGATTTATAGGAATGAAATCTATGCAGTTAGACATATGCAATGTCTTTAAAACAACGTCGGAATACACTTACCTAACCCTCTAAAAGAGCCTTCTTAGATGTGGGTCTACGTAGGTCACGTACTTGGTTGTCTTGATTTTAAGGGTTGCAGTGATTCGAGATTTATTTATAATATCCTCAAGATATGCTCGTTAAAGGAAATTTAGGGACCTTTGCTATTGTTGCATATGCATATGAGGGCATTCCCACGAGCATAAGTACGCACACGGGGTAATCACATGACCTTGGGATCTTGGCACCCTAGAGCCACAGCTTCATTATTTTGTATTAAAATCGCCATTTTTCTCTTCGGCGACTCCTCCCAAACAACTTGAAGTGGGTCAGGACAATGGTCGCGGACCTCTAATACCTAAGGTAGCCTTACGATTATCGTGGATATCTCACTAGGAGGCGGATGGAGCTCCTGGTAGATATCATAATCAACCATAAAGCGTTGGGCCTAAGTAGTTATTAGTAAAAAATTCCAAATGAGTCGTCGACGGACCTACTCACCGTCTGTGCCTTACTTCCAGTAGTGGCCGTGTAAGAAACGAGCTCGTCGACAGCTCCAAAACGTTCTTCCTCGTCGTTCAAGCTTTAGTATCGGTTTTCCTAAGAGCTTTGGAATATTACGAAGGTATCTTGATTCTCACGTTTGATAGGCAAAGCGAACATATATTTTGAGCCATCGTATTTCTCAATAGCGGGCGTATTCCATGTGCCCACTCATGTTAGATGATATATTGTTTAATTCGATTATTTATTACTCACATCCTTACGCCTCCCGCTGGTTGTGCTCTAATGATTCACCTTCCCAATCCATCCCATCTTTGCGACCTTAGGTAGCTACCGAGTAGATAGCAGCTATCCAAGAAAAGAACAAGGAGATAAATAGGGAAGGGGCTAGGATACATTATGATATCATATCTACCTCTTGATAATACTCGTCCAGTATCTCATACACGCTAGAAAAGCTCTTACCACGGATGTGTACTCATGCTATCCTTCAACAATACAACTAGCGTGTTTTGATACCACATTCCCCAACAGGAATTCACTATGAGCCCAGCTGGGCTGTTATAGATATTAACCAGAGCAGAGATAATCTATCTATCCAATCGTTCCATATTTCTAGAACGAAGGCGGAGCCGCTCCCTGCTCGTTGACTGTCCATCGCCTCTTGGAGGCGCTGAAGTCACGCAGTCTCTCAGCTTCGCCAGGGGGCCTAGGAGCTCCCCATAATCCTCCACTGCCTGTGCCAGCCCATAGACGAGGGACGGTAGCCTCGTCAAAGGTGTCGTGCTCTTCCTCGTGAGACGTGTCAGAGCAAGCACTCTCAAGAGGTATAGTAGCTGGTGAAATATGCCCACTGGTGGTGGTACTGCTTTCTGCAAGATGCTCCTCCTCGATCTCCTTTTTCGTGGACTCGTCCTTCTTTTGTGTTGCTTCTGACTCAGGATCAGGGGTAATAGTCAGGGCCGGGGGTGGCAGAATCTGTTCCGAGTCACTGTCTTCGTGAATGGGCGTCCATAAGCCCCATGATCCTGATCGATGTCGAGTTGTTGGGGGTTGGGTGATATGGTGGTTGGCAGCATAGTTTGCTGCGTTGGTGTTGTTAAAGATGGATTGTCGAAAGGTTATTGATGGTCCGCCGGATGACCGTCTCATGCTACCTAGCGAGGCGCTCGCCGAGTTACTTCTACTACCGGCACCAGCCGACCCGCCATGTAGATGTGACCCAAAGTTAATTTCTTTAAGCGCAAAGGGTAAGCCGTGGCTGAGACGTCCACGCGGGGAGTCGTGCGCTAGAGACGAAGAGCGGCTGATGGCGGGCGAAGCGATCGTGGAATGAAGATGGTCGACGCTCGCAAACAGTTTGAGCTCAAATATGTCGGGGATAGTAATTTCATGGTGAGTTATGGCAACATCTAGCGATGGTGCAGCCCATTCTTCCGCGGAAGGCTGTACATGCCCGTCAAACTGTGGCCGCCTCTTAGCCATCGTCAGAGAGGACATGGCCACATCCGCAAGAACGGGCTGGTGCGTAATGGCACCGATGAGAGCATTACAGCCTGCACCGTGAGAAACTAGAACCACAACATCCTCTATTTCGACTTCCTCGTCGTCCTTCTCATGCGCGTGTGAATCTTGCTGGGCGGTTTCTTGGCGCTCTCTCCCGTGCGTCGTAGCAATAGGACTGGATGGTGCCGTTTTAGGCATTACAGCACCAGGATTCTCTGTGTTTGTATACCAGTCAACGAGGCATTTTAATCCTCTCCTAAATCTTTGGTGCATGGCAGCCCACTCCTCTGGAAGCTCGCCCCCGTCGCCCCAACCGAGGTTGTCTCGGGTCGAGTCCCACTGATAGTCCACATTGACACAGGCATCTCGAGCATGGGCGACGTAGCCTTTGGGTATGGGCTCGGAGGAGGATAGGGCATATGCTGGGACGGGCGCTACATATGTTCGGGCCCATGTAGGGTCTGATGAGCCATTTCGGACTGTGTTTTGGTCCGAGTCCCCGTGGGGATGGTTGCCGTACTCCGGGAGGGTCCCTGCCAGGCTGGAAACAGAGTCTAAGCCTAGGGAAGGAAGAGGGTTCGGGGTGATAGAATGATCGTGAGAGTTTGAAGCGCTCCATAGTCGGGTCGAGTTGGTAGAAGGTATTCGGTCGTTCCGGTAGGAATAGTCATGGAAATCCTCGCGGCGCATCAGCTCAGCCTTAGCCGTGGCTAGCATAAGACGTGAGTTGGGAGGCGGGGTGATTTGTTCAAAATATTCGGGTGAGAGCCATTCTCCAAGGAAGGCATCGAGACGTAGAATAGTCTTTTCTAGGTCTCGGCTCTCTTCGGGTGAGGTGGGACGAGGAGCATGGACCGGTTGCGGACCAGGGTGAGGCAAGGCAGAGGAGAAGAGAGAAGGGTTCGAGGCTAGACCGGCGCTTATGGCGATAGAGGTCTGTACGCAGCGCAGAAAGGGAGAGCTGTGCAAGATAACTCGGTAGCGACGCTTCTTGCCCAGGTAAGCAGCGTCGTAGGACTCCTGTTCTCGCAAGATGGAGGCGATCTGCGCACCGACAGCCTTGGACTGTAGCCAACCTCCATAGGTTAGAGGCGGATCGTAGGGAGTGGGGGAGGAAAGGTGCCACTGTTTATCAGCGGCATCGAGGCGCTTCCCATGTCTGTGTTATAGTAGGTTAGCTTACAAGCACGGAGTAGAAGAAGTCTACTCTTTGGAGGAACGATACCACAAACCTGACGACGAAGATGTAGGCTGGAGGACGACCCATGGCTTCGGCACAGGCGAATTTTAGTTTTGTTTTGTTTTCTTCTTTTTTTCTTCTTTTTGGGGGGGGATTTTCTCTTTAAGATTTATTTACTCTTGACTCCGTTTCAAAGGAAGAGGAGCAAGAGAAAGAAAGGGAAGAGAAAAGGAAAAAGAAATTAAAAGGCAACGGCATTTCAAGTTTGACCGGGCCGTGCGGATGACGACCTAGACATGGCAAGGTTACAGGAACGGGCAGCTGATGGGATGCACACGGGATTTGGTTATTTATTGGGGGTTGAGAGATTATAAGAAATAAGAAAAAAAAGACGGACTTATTAGACGGACTATATTTAGGTCCCGCTCCCTTTTGGTCCGAGTCCGCATCTTAAGGTTAGTGTGGACCCCGCACTCGCTTTGCAGTAGTGCCCCGATACCTACATTTGTAATCTACCAGGGTTACATGTAGTATGTAGTACTGCATAGCACTAAACCTTGTTAGCTGCTTACTAAAATCTACGACTAGCTAGTGTTAAGACCGGTTCTCCGTCTTCTCTCTATCCTAGAAGCCCATCAACCACCATTCCCACCTAAAGAACACCTAGGTGGTTGTTTGCTAAAGAAAGTAAAAAATCATGAGAAAAATACCAATCATACTACAAAGATGAAGCTCTCCGACTTATTACACCTTCCCCTCCTCCTGACCTCCTCGATCCTCTCCAACGCGAACTATGTCTCGGCTGAACACACCAGCAACTGGGCCGTCCTCGTCGGCACATCGAGGTTCTGGTTCAACTATCGCCATCTAGCCAATGTCCTCTCCATGTACCGCACCGTGAAGCGACTCGGCATTCCCGACTCCCAGATCATCCTGATGCTTCCCGACGATATGGCCTGCAACCCGCGCAATGCCTTCCCCGGCACCGTCTATAGCAACTCGGACCGGGCCGTCGACCTGTACGGTGACAATATTGAGGTCGACTACCGCGGGTACGAAGTGACCGTCGAGAACTTCATTCGACTGTTGACGGATCGCGTTGGTGATGAGATGCCTCGAAGTAAGCGCTTGTTAACAGACGACCGGAGCAACATATTCGTCTACATGACCGGCCACGGTGGGAATGAGTTCCTCAAGTTTCAGGATGCGGAAGAGATTGGCGCTTTTGATTTGGCCGATGCCTTTGAGCAAATGTGGGAGAAGCGGAGGTGAGTAAACAACGGTCAATCGTAATGTAGCATCATCGGAAGGGGAAAAGGGGGAACTAACCGGTAGGGGGTCGATCGCACTAGATACCACGAAATCCTCTTCATGATCGACACATGCCAGGCCAACACCATGTACAGCAAGCTCTACTCCCCCAACATCATCGCCACCGGCTCCTCCGAGCTTGACCAGTCGTCCTACTCCCACCACGCTGACAACGACGTGGGCGTGGCTGTCATCGACCGCTACACGTACTACAACCTCGAGTTCCTCGAGTCGCAGGTGCAGGACCTGAGCAGCAAGAAGACGGTCGGCGACCTATTCGACAGCTACAGCTACGAAAAGATCCATTCGCATGCCGGCGTGCGGTACGACCTGTTCCGGGGCGGAGCCGAAGCAGCGCGGAGTCGCCTGCTGACCGACTTCTTCGGCAACATACAGAATGTCGAGATCGACAGCGCCAACAACGTGACGGTCGACAGCGAGATGTTAGCATTGGGCGAGACAATTGCGCGTCTGAGGGAGCTTGCTACGGAGGAAGAACGGGCGGAGGCCGAAGCGGCGGCGGCTGCGGCAGGAAAAGTAGAAGCAAATAAGACGAGCCGGCCGGCACAGTCGGACCGGCGGACAAAGAACTTCGCGACGGCCGGACCGTTGACGGATGATAATTGGTGGGCCAAGAAGTTGACCGGCGCGGCCGCCCTCGCCGGCTGCACTGCTCTCTGGGTTCTTGGGTCGTACCTAGAGTCTCCGAGTAAGGAAAAGACCAAATAGAATGGAAAAGAGAATAATAAAATTGAATCCTTCTTTTGATCTTACATCTTTAGAGTAAATTTAGTATATGTATAACCTATATACTCTGCGTTACAAGTGATGCATGACAGACAGTTACAATTGCGATGGGGAACTTCTACTTTTCTTATTCTAGCTATTCACACAACCTACCTTTTTTAATGTATTTTTTTTTTCAGTGTATCGTTATGAGAACCGCCAATTTCTTGTTGTAGGTGGATAGAGCTCACTTCCTAAAATTACGTTTGTTTTTATTTATTCGGTTTTAAACCTTTTTATTTTTTCTAGAAATCAATCGTCATGAAGAAATTTGAAGGGAAAATAAAATATTTACACCTTTCCTAGCTCCGCTTCACATGTAAACAAGCCAACATAATTTTTTTCTTTCTAAATATTCATTTCATCTACATCAAAACTTATTACAATCTTTTTTTTCTTTCATTAATTACTTTTCATACGCCAATGTATGACCACTCATATTAATTCTGCATCATCACCACCTTTAACTACACACCTCCACATTCCCATCCGTCCCGCCACAACCACCATCGTCACCACCATGACATGCACCAACGACCCCAGGCGCTACCTCCCCCTGGAATCCTTCCCTTTATCCGCCTTCCCCCGCACCACCCACAACATCGCCTGGTCCCCCGATGCCGAGCTAGCCCTCGCCTGCGACGACTGCGTCTTTCTCTTCATCCCGGAATTCTCTTCCACCCCCCCTACTCCCTTCCCCAACCCCAACCCTGCTTCTAACTCGACGTCTACGTCCGGCCCCCTGCGCCAGTACGACGAGGCCGCCCTGCGCTTCCCCGTGAACCCCGTTAAAGGGCCCGCGCTGAACCGGCACTTATTTTCTTCTCACTCGCGCTATTCTAAATCCAACGACGATGACGACGATGGGGAGTTCCACCTCGCAGCTGCTGCTGCTGGCGCAGGCGCGGGCTCCGGCACCGTAACCAGCCAGGGCAGCTCCATGAACCACGTCGTCGCGCTAGGCTGGTCCGCGTGCGGCCTCGGGCGAGCAGAGC
The DNA here is from genome assembly GCA_022578605.1 of Camillea tinctor. Taxonomy (NCBI): domain Eukaryota; kingdom Fungi; phylum Ascomycota; class Sordariomycetes; order Xylariales; family Graphostromataceae; genus Camillea; species Camillea tinctor. Next base: position 104,015 of record MU394107.1, read on the forward strand.
GCGCCGTGCTGGGGGTGCTGACTAGCGCGGGCACGCTGACGGTGTACTGCGAGGGCGCGCGGGACGACGCCGGCGCGTTTAAGCTCTGGGGTAGGAACTCGCGAGCCCTAAGGTCATGGGTCGCGGCTTGGGGTGTGGGTGGGGGGTTAGTTATCCCGGGGGGGAGAGGGGGCGCGGAGCATGTGACGGCGTTTGCGTGGGCGAGGGATTTGGGAAGGGGGGATAGGGGGAATGATGGGAAGGGAGAGGGGGAGGGGGTTAGGAGGGCGCTTCTGGCATATGAGAATGATGATGAGGAGGTTGTGGTGGTTTTGGTGCAGGTGAACCGCCGAGGGGCCGGAGTGGGAAGAAGCGGTGGTTGGCAGGTGGAGGAAGTAGCCAGGTTTGATGCTGGAGGGCCGCATCTCGAGTGCGATGTAAGGAATCTTTTTACAGTATTTACCAGTCATCCTTGTTCTAACCTGTTCGTTTGTTTGTTTTAGCCAACAGACCCCGATTACTCGCCTAGCGGGTCGTCTTTCTCCCTAAGTTGGAGCCCCTGGCTCGCAGAGGACAATTCGAAGACCAGCATACTCTCTTATACTGCAAGGGGCTATGTTGGGTTCAGACAGATCACGATAGAAGATCCAGACGACACGAAGACAAGCTCACCGATCGTTCAGGTAGCTGATGTCGACGCCAGCGGGGTTTGTCTCTACCTTGCGCCTGATGCGTTTGTGGTATGGGAAGATATGGTGAGCGATTACTCCTTTTTCTTTCTTTCTTCATCCACCTCTTTTCACCATGATCATCAGCCCGTATGACTATTTATTTAACAATGCTGCTATCTAGATCTGGACTATCGACGACTCCAAAGTTTGCCGCGGTATCATCGCCACGCCTGCCCGCGTCCAAGCCTTCCAGTTGCCGTTCGACGCAACTTCGTCAAACACCATCCACACGGCAGATGAGTGCGGCAGTACCTATCCGTTGGCAGACGATGCCCTCCAGGCTGAAAATCCCATTACCGGTCAGTTTCCTCTATTCTCTCAATATTTCTCCTGAGCACCCCCACCCCCTATTACTTTTTTTGTTCGTCCTTTTTCCTAGACCACCTCTCTAACTAACATCCAAAGGCCTCGTGATCCACCCACCCTCATCCTTGCACGCCCCCCAACCCGTTCCCTCCTACTCTCTTGTCCGCCTCTCCGCCACAAGCCAAAACCGCGGCTGGCACCAAACCAACCTCCCCCCTTCCCCCCTACCCCCCACCCCCAACCCGATCGACGACCCGAGTCCCCGCTGGGTAACCGAGATCCGGCAGACCATCGAGCGGCAGCTTCCGCGGGCTCTCGCCTACCGGCGCATGCTCTCCGCCGGGGACAGCATCTCCTCCGCGCCTTCTACCTCCTCGTCCTCCGACTACGACGATAGTGAGCTAGACGACGACGACTCGCTCATGGCGAAGGATGGCGGTGACGAGGAGGAGGAGGAGGGCGGCAACGACGAGAACATGGGCCCCCTGCTCGGGGTCCGCACGCTCGACACCGCGGACCAGGTGCACACGACGCGCGTGCGCATCTGGGGGATGGCGGGCAGTCCCGGAGGGGGCACGACGGCGGTTTTCGTCAGCGAGCACAGCACCGTGAAGCCCGAGCGGGACACGTACGCGGGGTTGAACTGCCGGGTGCTGTTTGGGCGGGTTCCCGGTCGTGGCGATAATAGCATCGGTATTAGTGAACCCGAAACCGAAACCGAAATCGAGAAAGAGAGGGAGAGGGAGAAGATGCTGAGCACCGAGGCGAGGATGTGGGAGTGGATATACGGCGGCGGGCCACCGGTTCCGGGGATCAGCGCTGCGGGTACGGATCATGGTGGTGAGGAAGGAGACGAGGCGGATCAGGTCGCGCTGAGGGATCATTTTGCCTTGGTGAGGCAGCAGCAAGTCTGCGCTTTCTGCGAGACGCGGCTGGAGCCGTCTGAGGACGCGAAGTCGTCTCGTTGCGGGCGGGGGCATGTATTCGGTACGTTTGATTCTACATTTCATTCCCTACCTACTTCCTTGAGATGATTCATAAACTAACCACGCGAGACGCAAAGAAAACTGTGTAGCGACGCAGGTCCCGATCCTGGCGCCGGGCACGTCCAACACGTGCGGCGTGTGCGGGTCCAAGTGCCTCAAGCCGTCGGAGCTCGTCGTTCTGGCGCCGCAGCTGTGGCGCATCGTCGAGGATGAGATATCGGCGGATCTGTGCGGCGGATGTGGAGGGAAGTTTATCAACTAACTTGACCTAACTGATAGGCGGACAATAGGTATCTGGGAATGAATAGACATATGTTTGATACCATGTGTGTTTCTCTGTAAGATAAATGTACCTATGTTGTAAATAAAGAAGAAAGAAAAGGGGGCTGGGAAACGGAGTGAGACCAAAAAGGAGGGTTAGGGTTAGGAAGAAAATCAGAACCAGAAAATTAGAAACGATCTGTAAATCATCTTTGCTTAGTTCTTGTACATACATGTAGTTTCCAGAGGTCAGTAACATCAATCATGGCATTCAGCCTCATTCTTATACTCTCTCATTTATTTCCGTCTATTAATGTCATCGTTGTTCTATATATATCACACCCTCCCTCTTCCCATTCCCAACTATTTATCTCCAATACCATAACCACCTCACCTAATACCCCTCCTCCCAAAGCTCCTTCCGATACCCCTCCGTCAGCCTCTCGTCGAGGCCGTACTGCTCCTGCCAGCCGACGAATCCGCGGTCTAGAATGTACACCTTCTGTTGCTCTTCCCCGTCTTTCTTCTCTGGAGCAGCAGCTTCCTTCTCTCTCAGGTACCGCAGCGCGGCGGAAGGCCCGCGCTGCTGGCTCAGGGCACAGTGGAACACGACAGTGTGCTTGTCGGCCAGCTTGCGCATGAGCGTCGGCATGGTGGCGTCGAGGCTGGAGGTAGGGAAGTGGAGGCAGGATTTTATGTCTACGAAAAGAGTGGTTAGGGGACTAGATGTTAGGTTGGGTGTAAGAGGGGTGGGTGAGAGGTGGAAGTAGTAGGAAAGAAAGGGGTATAAATAGTGGGCGGGGAAGAGAAGCAAAATGAAAAAGGGAAAGGGAAAGGGGGAGGGAGTGGAGAATAAGGCACTCATCAAGGAATGCGTGAGATGAGACGAGAGAGAAAGAATTAACATACGTCCACCAATGAAGTCTATAAATATAGAAGTTAGTACCTAGGTAAATGAACTGAATATAAAGAAGAAGAAAAAGGCATAACGAAATTCAAGCATAATCATCTTATATAAAATGAGAGATGGGGAGGGAAAGAGGGTGAGATAGTACTCTCTCCCTACAGTTGGTTTAAACATACCGCCGTCCCGGACATCCACGATTGCTATATTCGGATCCGGTGTGGGGTGCTTCGCGAGCAGCAGGTCGGCCAGTCTCTTGGCCGTGATACGCTCGATGCTAGATATGGTGATGAGGGACATTTTTCCGTCACACGAGGGAACGAGTAAAAGATCAGAAAAAAAAAGGTTAGCAACGTTGGTATGTTTTATGTTTATGTGTATAATATCTTAAGTGTGTAGTTGTCAGGTATTGGATGAAATATCCTTTAAGAAGGAGGGTAAGGCATAAGAATCGATCTTTCCCAGTCTCAGGTATGTAGGCTAGTAGGTTGAACTACACTAACCTTAGGTTACACTGGGAGACATGTGCCAGGTCTGCAGGGTCAGGTAACTAAGGTTGTTTATTACGTTAAAAAGCGGTTCTTGCACATGGATCTCGGCGTATCACACGTAGGCTTCCGATTTTTACCCTCAAGCTATACAACGTACGGTACAACTAGGATACAGCCAGAGAGATTCCGTTCTCGCACAAAATTACATATATTTAAAATCACCGGTTATTTGATTTACCGCTGCTATTTGTATTTGCCTTCTTGAAGTATTGAAAAAACGGATTGGGTATATAGTATATACTATTTTGCTAAACATATATCTGCTATATCCGTCGTTGTCCGTATCGTTGGATAACGAAGTGCACATAATGCAGCCCGTGGATGTGGGGGTGACCATATTCTCAATCCTAAATTTAAAACGAAAACTGACAAAAATTCATGGTAAGAATATACTCCCCTTTCTTTTGCTCTTCCCATCCTACGCCATCCGAAAACCCCTTTCCCTTCTCTTATTTCCCGTGTTCCAAATTCTTCCTTTCCCTCATATAAGCAGATATTTCCTCCTATACGCCCAGCACCGAACTCAAAGTCGAAAAAAAAAGCATAACAGAAACTGGAGTATTTTAGAATAGCTGTTTGTAATAGTCATGACATATCGTGTTGGTATTTGAATAAAAGAACCCGAAACGAAACGCCAAAAAACGGGACTTGCTTGCTTTCCCAAACACACAAAGGAATTTAGAAACACGGGTTGTGGGAAGGGAAAGGGGGGGACAGGGGGGGTAACCGGCTTCGACTTTCAACATCTACCGACTTCCTTTTTCTTCTCTCTTCTCTTTTTTCTTCTTCACTTTTCCCCTTCTTTCTTGAACCCCATCGTTGTTCTTTTGATACATCTCTTCCACCCTCTTACTCATCCTCCCACATCTCCATAACCCCGTCCCCGTCCCCGTCCTCGAACCCATCAATCTCGATCGTCGTGCCCAGTGCCTCGCGTCCCTGACGGATCATATCCCGCAGGCGAGCGTTAAAACTATTGATGCGCAGGTCCGTCGTCATCTCGTCTTGCATGCGCCGCGCTGCCAAGTTTTGCGCCTCCGCATCGAGGCGTGGTGTCGGCGTCGTCGTCGTCCGGTCTTGCATCATTACTTCTTGCTGGTAGGGCTCTCTCCGTCGAGCCTTTGTTGACGACACGGAGGCGCCTAGCGAGGGTGAGACACCCGCTACCGACGAGGCGGTGCTGCCAGCTCTCCGGCGGCCGTACGGCGTCGGGCTAGGGATGCGCGAGGGCTGCTGGAGGTGGTGTGTGGGAGAGTTGAAGTCGCCCGACGACTGCGGTCGAGCCGGGATGGGGAGCCGGCTAGGGCTGGGTCGTGCGTGGGGTGGCGATCGGGGAGACGCGAAGCTGGCAGGCTCACGATTCACGGGGCTTGCCTCGTATGGGGAGGTGTGTGCAGAGTGCACGCTAAACGTCGAGGCCGTGCTCAGGCGGCTGATGGGTCTGCTGATACGGCGACCGCTGTGGGACGTGACGAGTTTGGATCGCTGGGGTGCACGGCCCATGACCGAGCTTCGGGAGGAGGCAACAGACTGCCGTCTCTTGGTTGTGGGCTCGCTGACCATGACCCAGTTCCGGCGAAGCTCGTCCCCGGGATGTGGGCCATCGTATATGTGGCGCCGCTTCGCCGGGGGCGGAGGCGTTGAGTCGGGCGTGTCGCGGTCGTAGGCGTAGGTGGGGTAGTCGGACCCGTTCGGGGAGGGGCCGTCATAGCCCGGGAGGGTGGGGATGTCATGCTCATTGCACCAGACCTGGCCTGCGGTGAGGGGTCGTGGCGGCGCCGCTGCTCTCGTCGACGGTACCCCTTGCATATCATATCCTTTACCACCGCCGGCGTAGAAACCGCGAAAAGCACCAGCCTTGCAGAATTCCCAGACCTTCCCTACCACACCGCTTATAGTGTTGATGGAAAAGAAGCTCCATGAACCGCTGCTCGATGGCGTCTGTGCTTCGGACAGTGGATGATGGTTCATCGAGTAAGTGAACTGGGGGGATGTAGGTTCGGCGCAGGCTCGCTTCGGACCAAGGGCACGTCTATAGTCGACATCAGAGTATACACTATCGTCCATATCAGGCTGATTCCGCTGAGCCGGACCGCTCGGAGTCTCGAGCTGACCGGCTAAGATATACCGTCTTTCGTCTGGTCGTCTGCGAGAGCCCGAGTCGAACCTATGATCAGCAGTGCCATGTGTATATCCGGTCGAGCACGAGTCCCCGGTCAAAGCCCAATCATTCAGAGGCGTGGTGGATTCTCTAGCTCTCCGCCGTTTCCTCTTGGAGTTAGGGCCAGGCGTCGAGATTTCCGACCAAAGGCTGCCAGTCGACCTACCGAGGTAAGTTGAGCTCGAGAGCGAGGGTGAGGCTGGGGGTCGAAATATGCCGGGATGGACGCCAGAGAGAGATGCCCCGCAGTTCGGGGCGTCAAAGTAGGAGGCGACGGGCATTATCAAGATGAGGGTGAAGATTATCAGATGATTTCAGATAGTTTGTGACAAGTTAGGTGATATAGATTAATCGTTCATGAACCAGGGCCAAGGGTAGCTAGGTATATGTTTCGAGGCGTGCGTGTGTACGTGTGTATGGAAATAAGTTGAAGCTGAGCTGAGCGAGTGTATGTAGGTGTAGGTGTAATGTAAGCGTATGAAGTACCTAATCACACTACACCATGTGTGTGCTCAGATTCGGTGTCTTTCGCATCGGAAGCCGGTATAAACTTCTAAAAACTTCCAAAACTCAGAGTCTCAGACAACAAGTAATGTTTAGGTTCAGTCAATGGAGGGGGGCGTTAGGAGGGGAAGATGATCCAAACACGACACCAACGAAATGGCGGTATTGAGTTTGAGATACACGTTTGTGGCACTGGCCAAAAGAAATAATTAAAAAAAAAATGGGAAGGGAAAAAAAAAACATAAAAATGAAAAATGAAATAATAATAAAAAGTGTCGTCATGAGAGAAGAGATGCATAACTTTTAATGGTCGGTGATCCGGCCACGGGCGCGTTGCTGGGTCACTTTTGCTTACATAACTTACATAAAGGGTATAACCAACCTCCCCGGCCTCCCTTTTTAAGTGATGGGGCCATGTGCTAATCGGATATGTGGGGATGGTCATCGGTTCGGACTACCCACATCATAGATAAGCCACTACGCTAGGTTAAGTTTGTGCAAGTAACAAAGTACTCCTAGCGTGTGGCACCGATGTAGGTTACATAAGCTACATGCATGCAGGTGTGTGAACCTTTACCCTCACGCATAGGACAACTCTACTCCCACATGACATCTTTTATGCTTTTCTGGGATTTGATCTCTGCTAACACGGACTTGAACTTTTCGGGCTCTTGCTCCTCGCACGCTGTTTCTTGATAGTTTTATGAAATCCATAATTCGTATCTCCACCGTAAGTTGCCAGGACACTGCCTTTCAGAGGAGCAAACTACCCACTACTAGGCACTCTCGACAGATTCTCAGGCGTCAGTGGTATTCCGTCTTCAGGCCCCTCACCGGACGTTGCGTGGTAGCCAGACGATCTCGTCGCTAATTTTGGGCGGGCGAGAGGGCGGCCACAGAACTCCAGGTACAATAACAATATCTTCTCGAAGTTGGTTTCATCGCATGCTGCCATTCGCTCTGCTAGCATCCAGGGAGACCGTCCGCCCCAGAGGGCATGTGCGTCTTCCCCCTTTTCAAGCAACGCTTGAACTGTTCGTATACTTGGATAGTCTCTAGACAGTATTGATCTACCCTCAAATTGTTGCATAGCCAGAAAGTCGTCCGTTGCAGCAAAAACGAGAGAGTGGGAGTTGGACTCTTGAACTGAGCGAGCCGAGATATACCGATACATGCCACACATCGCCATGAGATACATGAACGACGGTTCCGGAACCCATTTGATGAACGAAACGGTCCAGTGAGCACTAGGGTTTGTGTTATGGCGCGCTAGAATCTGAAGTACGCTCCGACCAGATGGTAGTTAGGTATACCTGGAAGAGTGCAGCACAACTTCGATTCAGATCATCCAGCAGACGCAAAAAAGTATCCCTGTCTTCTTCGATACGTTTTGCATATTCCAGGCACTACGTGATGACATCCCACAGAATTTCTGTGTTGAGACATTCAGGGTAGAACCCTTTGATTAAGAATAGGTAGGCTTCGCACCATTGTGCGTAGGCGTCGAATGGTTCGTCGTTGCCTGAGACAAGCCAATCCCAAATCTCAGGGTCCTCAATGTAGTCCTTAACCGTCCGGTGCAAGTATTACACGTTCATCCTGAATGCAGGGTCATCGCATACGTCACAGAGTTTCTTGTTCCTAGGTACCCAGTGGGAGTCCTGCTCATCACTGGTATAATCACTCTCATCATCGGTATAACCACCCTCATTTAATGGGGAACTATTAGGGGACACTAATATAGTTGCCTCTAGGAGACCACGACACCGACTCATTGGTTTTCTCTTCATCGCCTTGCAGTAAACCATCTTTTGGTCTTTTGTGAGCACTTTAACTTAGGTTCTAAGCACATATTCTCTATCATCGAGATCTGCCAATGCTAGGAGGAGAATGCGTGACGACTGCCTGGAAGCACGCACTAACTGAAATAGTTGCGATGCATGAGAAAAGTACTTGTCCTCAAGGCTATGAAGTATCTTGCCGAAAAGAGTCTCGAGCGTCGGGGGCAACACAGCCAAGCGAGCTTCCAGGTCCTTGGCTCTGCCGCCGTTGGTAAGTCCTGAAATCAAAGAATTTACTACGAGGTACACCCAGAGAAAGACACCTTCGGCTTTATTAGAGACCTTTCGCACAAATCCTTCGGCATACTCGGGGTCTCTCTGCCTTAGTTCATCAAACCCCTCGCTATCCTCGAAGTTGGTCCAGGGCCTACTTGCCACACAGATCTTCAAATTTGGGGTGGTGTTAGCGATGTCAAGTATAAGCTCGGTGAGGCGAGATTGATCACCTGCACACTCATCGAGACCGTCTATCATCATGACTTTTGTTCTCGACAGGTATCGGCAACGAGCCTCCGTAGACACGTGCTGAGTTCATGCCACATCCAGGGGTAGTCGTCTTCCCCAATCAGCCGGAAAACTTCCTATCTTTCTGGAAAGACGTCTTGGTTTGCTGTTGGGATCTGGTTCAAGATCCCGTAGAGAAGGGTCCGTAGTAGTCCTCCTACCGTCATCTGAATCTCGGATCCGCTGTTCCAGAAGTAAAAGTTGGCTACAATCACGTTTTGACTGCCCCATTGGTGGAGATGTTCCAAAGTTCTCTAGTTATTATAGCTCGCTCAGTCTTTGTAGGTACGTGTACGTACGTACGAAATAAGGAAATAACATAACAAAAGGGCGGAGACTGGTGTATTCAAGTGTCTCTAAAGAGGGAACTATCTAGTTGAGGGTTGAAAGCGTTGGCAACCCTTTTATAGTCCCTATGAGAGATGACTAAGGCCATATGAGATGACTAAGGCCATGGGGCCCTTAGTCATCATCTATGATACAACCAACAGTCTTCTCGACACCCCTCCCTCTGCGCGCGCCGACACTTAGCCATATATTAGATTTCATCGCCAACTTAGCCATACCTATTAAAGGGGTTAGTGGCTGTGGCTAGGTGTGGCTTGTGGGGGGGGGTTCTAAAAGGTGGGTCGTCGTTAAGCTGCAACCAATAAAAAGCACTTTTAGTGACCAATTAAAAGAGGTTTTCAAACAGACCAATCAGAGCGAAGGGGCACGGTAGGAATTTCTCTCGCGGGTGGAGAAGTAAACCTTTCTAACGAAAGGCAAAGACAACGCCAACCAACTAAGTTATTAGTCCTACCAGATAAGAGCACAGCGGGATACCAACAGCACTAATAGGAATCAAACCTAAACTCGCTGATATCCTAGGTCCGTCCTCTGGACGTAAACGAAATCATCATCATCATCTCCCCACAAGTACTAAGAGCGCACACAGACCACGTAGATCTTGTAATATTTGCCTACCAGCTCCATAGCTTTTCAACCCCTTTCGTTTCGTAAGTATGGTGCTATTCATATAATCAACGCAAAGCTCAACCGTTCTCACAATTGCGAATGAAAAGTTCTCTATCACCCATCCTATCTTAAAGCTGATGCGTCATAAACGTCTCCCTACCCTCGTTTAAAGCGCATTTAAGGGACGTTATGGATAAATGGTCGACTATCGCAGTTCACTATTGTCATCCTTAACTCGACTTTTAGAGGCTTCGTCAGTATGGTAAACTGCCAGCCTAATATATTCCCGATTTTGAGAATCGCTGATTGGGATGTCTCGTTTACTCGGTTTTGACCTCAAGTGTCGAAGACTTGAGTTACTGAAGTTGGCCAGGTCCTTCGCAGCTTTGGCAACAGGGTCCCACGACCAGCCTTTGATTAAGACCCAAAGGGTTGGCAAACAAGCCGCTGATACTGCAACACCACTCTCGACTAACCCCCAATATTGGAGGGCGGTGATCAATACTGCCACAAAGTCAGCCATATTCAGGGACCAGGTGCTTAAGCACCGATTCAACTCACAAATTGCGTCAACATGGGGGTCGAAACTAAATCTAACAAGATTCGCAGTCAAAACCAAGCGAAGTAAAGAAACTGCAACCGTACTACAGATTGACAATAAATAGTTAGTTTTAGAACAGCATCGGAACTCATATATCAAGACTTACATGGCTCCAAGTAAAAACACGGCGGTAACGGCGATTTTCTTGGTAGGCGTTAGATTTAAACGATAAATCTGTATATATGTTAACAGGGTTCGTTTTGTAGAGAATCGGCTTTGTACAAGTGGAATGGGTATAATCATGATGATTATGTCGGTGCTGAAGTCTGTGGCAGTTAAAGCGAGAGCCTGCTTCGGTTGGCTGATACAGTGCTCAAGTTGCGCAATTGGTGATTTCCATAAAGCCCAGAATTCAAGCTTACACTGGAACAGCGACGTGAAGAAAAATCCCGCCATCCACAAAAGGATTAGTAGGATCATTCCAACAAGCAAGATATTGGTCGCGCCAAGCCGTTCAACGACGAAAACCCTTCTATAGAAGAAAAGGAAGCTCATCTTCGTGCATCCCAAGGCAAGAGGGAGCAGCAAATAATAGGCCCATTGGATCTGCTGTTGTTATCAAGTCTGCGACATATAGTTGCAAATAGACATCCGTACCTGTCCTGCCAGACTGATTTGCTCAGTGGCGACAAGGAGCGAGTTTCCATGGGCTTCAGGAGGTATTTCGTAAGGATACCCAATTGCTCTCCGCGAAACACCATACACCATGGAAATGGAAATTCCTAGAGTAAAAAGCTACACCTAGGGTCAGGTACAAATATTTTGGTGCGAAGCTCAGATACTATAAACATACTGTTGCTGGTATCGTGATCCAATCATCTACCTTGAGAGGCTGATGCTGTTTCTTCCGTGCAATGAATCGCAGAGCAACAAATGTGATATCCATGATGAACAAGCCGATTGCAGCCGCAACTACATGTTGAGGAGTACACCAATAACCTTGGGCAAATGCCATTTTTGTGGAAAGCAGATGTGCGATGTTGGCTGGTTGTTTTCGCCCTTTTGCTATGGTAAGATCTCTATACGGGTTATAGAAGAAAGAAATGCCCAACCCCTCGAAATGATAGAGGAATTTAGAGCCAAAATAGCAGGGAATCATTCATCCCCTTAGGAATCTGGCCACCTAGACGGTTTAGGGGGCTCATCGCAACAGATGGTTGTTGCTTATGATCTACCACAGCGACGCTCGCCTTGGTGGGATGGAGGGTTGCTTTGCGAAATCGTAGTTGGGGAAATAAAGGGGTCTCACCCATCAATTCGAGCGGTCTGCGTTTATATTTCGCAATGCAGTCAGATTCGATGAGGTTGCAAAGACATGCAGTGATACTGGTCAGTCGCGGTCGGCTACCTGTCCCCACTGCGTTGTGTTGCTGAGGTATGTGCTTGGCGTGGTGATCAATGAAGTGATTCGAGTATGATGCTTCAGTGTGACACGAGGACATGAAAGATCGCATAGTTATGGCAGACCCGCGCGAATAACCCATCCACTACCTATTAAGGCAACTACTCCGATGAAGTACGCACCAGGCTTCATAGAGTGGGCATCGCCGAGGGCAGATCAGTCCTGTTGAGCCTCCTAGAAATGCTAGCTAGGTTAAGTCACAAATAGGGCGATTAATGCGAACTCCTACTTGTTAGGCTGTTGGAGCTGCTGAATATTTTGTGATAGATTGGCGAATTTGAACTTGTACGTTACAACCTTAAAAATGTAAAGGAGGATACATGTATACATAACATAGATCAGCATCTACCCGGTATCGATCTCTACTTGAACTCCCCATAGGCTACAGTGACAATTATCATATCCACACCAAGTCCATCTTGCAATGCCATTCATGTGCGCTTTCATTCAGTATCATCTAGGTCCTCCTCTACGTCGACCTCTGTTGAAGTTAGGTTGGATTCCAATAGGGCCAGAGAGTTGCTTACTAGTGAAGACCAGAGCCACCTCTTCGACTCCCACTGGCATGGGGATTGAGTCTGCTGAAACTTGTTCCCTGGCACCTAGGACTTCTGGGTGTCATCAGAGAGCCACTGGCAATTCCATGAAGGAGTCTTACACTGGGGTACGGGGGTAGCAAATGATCGACTCATGACGAGCGCGAATACAACCACGCAAGTTCTGATTGGAATCATTTTGGGGGTCGTCAGGGAGAAAGACAGTTGAAATCAAGTTTGGACTGGATGTTTAGAAGTCTGGTGATCTAAAGGTTTGTCAACTCTAAAGTGAGTACCAAAAAGATATGGTGGACGTTAATGGGTTATTTATCTGTTATTTAAGCACTACCGTTAGCTACTCTTCATTCGTTGGATTTAGCAGCGATATACATACTAAGGCTGAGTGCTACATAAATGGATTACATGCAGAGATGTGAGAATAGCGTCACAACACAACTTAGAGATGCAGAGTAACAGTTGGCATTGTAACTGTGAGCGGTCCGTCTTACTAAACTGATCAAGAGCTTCCTGCGAGCGATTATCAGAACATCAATATGACTATCTATCTGAGTGAAAATATATTACTGTATCTTGTCGTGTCTCTCGGCTCAGAGTACCAGCGGTCCCTGCCTGCATTCACTCACACATCCGTCCACTTGAGCATGGGACTGGCATTTCTCACCAGCAAACTTCAGAGATTTACCCTTGCTTCCAGTAATATCATTAAGCCCTTCGGAAATAGTATTCGCAATGACCCATCCAAAAGACTCGTTTTCAACTCACTGCATCGCTGATGATGAAGAATCATTGACCGCTGGACTTCTCGATGGAGAAATCTCAACACGAGTTGAGAAACACCGCAGAACGAAAATGGCGACCTGTTTTCAACTGTATTTCCTTCTACTTCATGCGGTGGTTCTCGTTTTTTCCCTTGTCATCTTGCAATGGGCTCATCCATATTGGGAGCCCAATCATGAACTTATCCAAGGTTCAACATGGTGTATGTTAACAACTGAAGGAAGCCCTGTGGAGCTTCACCGTGCTAATCTTCATGCTGTGAAGCACCCATTCAACAATTCGTCCAGTACGAAGTGAGAGATCGAGATACTCACGGTTATCAGAAAGTCAAAAAGTTTGCAGGGCCACCAACGCCGGAGAAAGATAAAGCATGGGACCATCTGATCAAGCGTAAGCGATTACACACGGCAACCTTGAACGACAACTAACCATGCTTCAGCCGCATACTTCAACGCAACACTCGAAGAACTTGAGCGGGCTGGCGAGTCACTAGAGAATGTGACTCAATTAACAGGAGGTGGATATCTTGCCAGCATTGGTGTATTCCACGAACTTCATTGTGTGGTGAGCAGTGCCCTACTTGTCATAGAAGAAGCACATCGACTAATAAGGAACATACAGCGTCAACTCCGATTCTACCTTTATAAAGACAGATATTATCCAAATTTATCGGAATCCGACGTCAAGTATCTTCAAATCCATCTTGGTATGTGCTTAATTATACTTCCTAGACAGACAGTACCCTGTTCTAATGATCTGCAGACCACTGTATCGAGTCACTGCGCGATACTGTCATGTGTTACGGCAATACTGCTCTCATATCATTCTTCTGGGATAATCCCAAATCGTCGCAGCCAGCGGCACAATCTGGCGCAAGGTCAAAGTGCGCACAGTGGGATTCCATAGAGCGCTGGGGATATTCCAGGATGGTTTCCACCAGTCCGGACTTTCAAAGACCACACATCAGTGAGGACCCGTAGGCTTGTGCTAAAGCTCAGGGGAGAGCATATTGGCAATGCTCACATGTGTAGAGAGCTTCCCCTATCTCTGTTACGAGCCCCTATATCACAAGGTTAGAAGGGTCACGTAATAACCGAATCAAGTGAGGCGATGGTGGTAATGATAGTAACGAAGGTTTTTTCGTATTTATATATTGACCGTTACATGTAGTTGTTCCATTGATTTGTAAACACTCTCAACACCGATAAATCTAAGCACAATACATACAGTACTATCGTATGGGAAATCCTTTCTTTACGACAATCTTGTGACCTCAAGCCCAAGTCAACTTCTTTTCCCAAAAACCATGACCAAGTCGTAACACTCTCTCCTTTGCAGCATAATCGTCAGTAACTCATATTTTCCTGTGGTATAGTACCATGTCTATCCTAGGGATATACGTTATGTGATATTGGGGGCCAGACCGGAACAGCTTTCTTGGCAGTAAACTAAATTGATAGCAAATAACTTCTGCCTCTACCACGTCGTAGCCTTCTCCTAGCCACTCCATGCACGCAAGGTGCCAACAACACCGCCAGTAAGGCCTAAAGAGCTGTCATATATCGACACCGCCTATCCAGGTACCGGATGGCAATCCCTGAAATCTCGTAGCCCCGCAGTGTGATGAAATGTTTGCTACTAATTATTTCGACCAACGATCTGGTCGCTTCCGAGAAAACCATCCCTGGACTGTATTGCTGATCAGAGACCTCCAGAAGGCCTTGGTTAAGAGGCCACATCCAGCCATATGTACCATCATAATACAAGTCAGATTTGACGGTTGCAATTGCGGAGCCCGTGTCGCGCAAGATTACCCTTCACCGAAGCAGAACTGAAATAGGACGCGAATAGACGAGGAAAGCCAACTCGTACTACAGTAGAAACGATGCAGACATCGCTACACACCTTCAGATAATATGCAGCTTATTGTCAATGTGATCATCAATCAATGCCTTATTAGCGGCGTCACACTGCGTGAAACCCCAATAAATATAGCCTGCTTCAAAACCAGTTCGTTTAACCAATGAATCTTGCGCTATAGGGCTGCCAGAAATATGCATGTTATTACGTCGCAACTCTTGTGAAATCCACCGAAGTAAGGCAGCGAATGCTACGGTCATCAAATGAACCCTCAGAGCCTTATCTCACTGTAGGCTTGCTATGTGGGATTTCCAGCCAATATCACGGATGCCAATTCCTGCTGAGGGTGCGTTGAACTGTGCTCGATCGCACTCACTCTCTTCCACTCAACTTTCCATGATGACTGCCCGTATTCGCATCGGTATAATCGGGGGCGGTCTCGCCGGCATTACGTTGGCCATTGCCCTTGTGAAACATCCTCATGTAGATGTTCAAGTCTACGAGGCGGCTCCCCAGTTCTTGGAACGGGGTGCTGGAATCGGGCTGTCCCCCCTAACGCTTGAAGCTCTCGACGACATCATCCCTTCTGTGATTGATCTGTTGAAGACTCAGGCAGGAGCCGTAGAACTTGATCCTGCCCGCCTTGTCGTGGTCTGTGTCCCCAGTCCCAAGCTCGCCATCGTACCATACTGATACCTACCCAGGGTTCGGGGCCTGAGGCGGGTGCCCTCGTCTCTGATGTCGAAGTCGCCGCCGGTCTCACCATGAATCGCGCTCCGCTCCTACAAGCGCTTATTTCCCGGCTATCTGGGGACATGCTTCACGCCGGGAAACGCGTCAAGTCCCTAGAACAAACCGATTCCTGCGTCACGGTCGTTTTCGAAGACGGCACCGACGTTCACTTCGATGCTGTTATCGGAGCGGACGGCATTTTCAGCTCCGTTCGAAACCATGTCGTGGGAGAGGAGCCAGAGAAGTACGCCGCATCTCCGGCTGGGTGGTGGGACTGCAGGCATCTAGTACCTTTCGAGAAGGCAAGGTTGGCGCTTGGAGATGAGTCGTTCAAAGTTGATCGCCAGTATGCCTGGCTCGGTGAGGGGGCTTCTATGCTTCATGGCGTCGTTGAGAACCGAACCATGGTTCAATGCATTATAGCGGTTATTGACAAGACGTTCTCAACCGACCGGAAGCGAATAGTCACAAGACAGGTCCTTGAGGATGCATTGCCCGCAAGTTGGTACGAGGGCCCTGTGGCCAAGGGTATGGTCGATGTAAGTTCTCTTGCCGTAGAGTAAAACCCTCCGGGAATGGAACTGCTGAGCCTAGTTGCTATACAGTACAACTAACTAGCTTCTAGCTCATCTTGGATCAGGAAGAACCAAAGGGTTATGCTATTTGGGAACACAAATACACGCCTACATATGCAAACAATCGAGTCTGCATTGTTGGCGATGCAGCCCACACAACGTCTCCTTGGCAAAGCGCCGGTGCCGGAATGGCCGTTGAAGACGCTTTCATCCTTGGTCATCTTATTGGCAACATATCCTCTGCAGGAGAGATCACCGCTGCCTTCAGAGTATTTGATGCTTTAAGGCGGCCTAGATGTCAGCGGGTTATTGATACCGGTAGAGAGACAGGCCGTCTGTTCTGTGGCCAAAATGAGGCCGTGGGAGTTGATGCAAAGAAATTGAACGAAGCGATTGGCCAGACGTTTGCTAATGTAGGTGCCCTTAATCTAGAATCACATAAAGAGGAGGCTTTGCAAACAATGCGGGCATTCCTAGGCAGTTAATTAGGAAACCAGGCTTTATATCACAGCATGTGTAGTTTGGTATAATTATCATGACATCTTAGGACATGATTAAACCAGGTTGCTCACATTGGACCAATGAATAGGTACCACCATAGCCTACGTCGTGGGGAGACTAACATCTTTCTTAAAATGGTCATTCAACAAGTATAAGAGTTTCCCTAGCTTGTGGTTGTTGATTTCTAGTATAAAATTATATTGTGTCCTCTAGTAGCGAAGATGATTATTATTTCAGCTGATGCCTTTCTATTCTTTGGCAAACATTTCCTCCCCAGCGATAAATCCCCCAAAGCTGTACTCTTATACCATGAAAAATTGCTAATCTTCACGGAGTTAATAAGACCGACTTTGATTATGATGCATTTTCTGATCTCTCATGTCACGACCTCAGGGGCCAAGCAAGTGCTTAGGTAATCACGATGTTGTTGTGCGAGGAACTAGAACTATGGTATATGTCTTTTGTCCACAGTTACATATATGATATCATCACAATAGCAGGAAGGTATTTGGGGATAAAAAGGATCAGTTGGCCCCCTCCCTTGAGCTCCTTAAGCTGGGAAGAACTTAGGAAGAGGGTTAAAATATGAGCTTGATTTGTGTGTAAGTTAGTTAGTGGACGTGATCTACCTTTGAATAGGCTTCTTAAGTTATCAAGGCCGTGACGCGAGGTCAGGTGACATGGGTGGAGGAGGAAGAGGCAGGTAATAAGCAAATCAGCGGCAACAACAACAACAACAACAACAGATTGTAGTAGTTACCCATGTCCTATTTATCCGTTTAGCTCTACTTAAACGTGATGATCTCGTGAGAGTTTACCGTATTCCTCCTCCTTCTTATCCTCTTCCTCCTTATCATCGTGATTATCTATCTCTTTCTCTTGTGTTTTTCTTCTTCTCCTTGATATTTTCATTATTTCTCCTGCCCCTTTTTCAGGCAGCGGCAGCACCATCAGCACCGCTCGTGCCATCTTCTCCCCGCTGGTAATACGCTTTCTGCTGCTCTAGTGTCTCCTCACCAACGCCTCCCTCGGCGCCCTCTTCTCCGTGGACGTGCGCGCTGGCGCCCCAGTACTCGTTGCGCTCGCGGAGCACTTCCTTCCCCCACTGCTGCATCTCCGGCAGGACCAGGCGCGTCTCCACATAAGCAAACTCGCCGAGGTCCAGCGTGCGGTTGGTGCGCTTCTCGTATTCCACCATCTGCAGCAGCAGCTCGACCTTGTCGAGGTCGTGCACGAACTGGCTGTCGAGCGTCTCCGAGTCCTCGTACTCCTGCCAGATGGCCCGGATCTGCTGACCCGCGATGCCGGCGTCTACTCCTCCGAGCAGGTTCCGCGTCAGGTAGTCCATCGTCTCGGCCTCGCGGCGGCTCTTCTCGGGCTTCGGCACGCCGTCCACGGGGGTGATGTCACCCACGAGGGACTCAGCCATGTCGTGGATCAGGCACATCTTGGTGCACTTGGCCATGTCTAGGCGAGCCGCCAGCGCGGGCGGGCATACGAGCGACATCAGCGCCATGCGGTACATGTGATCGGCGATAGATTCACCCCTATTCGTTTTTCAAAGGCAAAAAAGCACCAGTAAGAAACTCGTTAACCAGTCTATTTTTATTTTATTTTATTATGTTTTGGTTTGGATTGTGCCGGGGAGACACCAATGGATGGCAACGGTTCTGTATGTACCTCTGAATATTGAATCGTCGCCATCCCTCCCGCTTGGTCGTCTTTAATCGTTCGAGTGCGTGGAAGAAAGGTAAGGGCGAGGAGGAACCTTCAACGGGTGGCGCGGGCTGGATGGCGTCGAGTACCTTCTGGACAGACCAAGGGTCTGACACCTTGGTATGAGGCACGACAGCAGGATCTATAGAGAGGTAGGTGTAGAGGTCAGCCCAAGTTCAGTGACACTAGGGGAAGACAACAAACCCTTGCTCTCGGAATAAGCTTCTCTGTTGCTAGACGACATGTTGCCCAGTCTAGAGTTTCGGGTGAGCGTAGAGTTATCGAAATCAGTGTCGTTGACGTTGGGCGTCGATGTTGTTGTTGGTGTTGGCGTTTGTGGTAGGTAATACTTTGTAGTGGGGGGTTGGGAAAGAGAAATAGTGGATAAGAGAAGGAAAAGAATTAGAAGATGAAAAAGGGGGAAAGGAAAGAGTAAGTCGTGTTATTAGTATGTATGCTTGTGTAGCCTTTTCCCACAAATCAAATGCAAACTAAAGGTTGTTCGCGAAGAGAAGTAGCAAGAATGCAGATATCCAGGAAGGAAGGAAAGATGGAAAGAAGGGGAAATAGAAAAGGAAGGGACCTTTCTAAGATTTACAGGGGTGTAAGGAAGTAGTAACGTCACAACCTTCTCTTTCCTTTTCTTTCCTCCTTATTCTTCTTCTTATCCTCCTACCCCAGACCAAGTGAGTGAGTTGAGTTGCGAGTCGATCGGTCAGTCAAGAATGAAAAGAAGTTGTTGTAACAGGTCAGTTTAGGTATATGCATGTGTATGTGTTGGTTGTCATATGTATGAGTTTTTACTAAATTCCAATACCCCAAGTGCAAGGCTTCCTTATGTACCTAGTGTACGTACCTAATGTACTATCAAAAGGTGGGGTGGGAAGAGCAAACAGGGGTAGGAAAATTGATTGGGCATATGCACCTATATCTAATCTTCATACAGAGAGATAAGGCATGTGTATCAATAAATTGTGTACTAGTAGTACCTAACCCCGACCGTTTATGTACAACCATTTACACATCCTACTAGGTAGCTATGGACATACTTGCGTTAGGTAGAGTACCCCTCATAGTGTTAGGTAAGTCAGATGCATGGCAGGTTTAAACTTATGTGCCTGTGCGACATCAACTGAACAAGGGGAAAGTGGGGGGAAAACGGTACCTAACGCTGATCATGATCCTACTTTGAGTGATGTCATTAGGGACGTTGGAAGGGGCTTAATGTATGGTTACGTAAATAAAAGGAATCTATGATAAGATAATCTATACACAGGCTGACAGGTTCAATATCTTTTTTACACTCTATAGCTTTGAGTTTATTACATATCTACCTATAAGGAGTTTAAGTATTACATGTATACCCATTTCCTCATAGGGAGTTAAGTAGATAGGCAGTCTCAATTACGAATTCAACCTGTTGAGTATTTTCAAAAGGAAATGTTTTCCATACTTTTGTTCCAAACCAGCACAATACAACACAACGCATAGATCACCTTGTGCAGGTTAACAAACTTGAATCTCCCACATAGCCATCCCCCTCTCCTCCCTATTCCTCCCACCTATATCTACGTAGTATACATAGGTAACCAACACACTACCTAAAATTTTGACACATACATATGTATTCAACGCAGCGCCTCCACCGAAGCCACCTCCCGGCCCAGGGGCAGTATATCCGGCAGAGGACCGACAGGCGCGATGGAGTGGGGGTTGATCTGCGTGTGGCTCTTGGTATAATGGTTCTTGATGTGGAGGAAATTCGTCGTGTCCTGGAACGCGGGGACGTTCCAGTACAGGTGGCGCAACCACTTGTGAATACGCGGGTACCCCGAGCGTATGTCGCGGATGTTGCACTTGAAGTGCTGCACATACACAGGGTCGAACCGCACGATTGTGACGAACAGTCGGATGTCTGTCTCTGTCAGCGTCTCCCCGAAGAAAAACGGCCCCTTCCCCTTTTTTTCGTTCTCCGCCAGCACAGCCTCAACCCGGTCGAGCGCTTCAAATAGCGCCAGGACATTGCGCTCGTACGCCTCTTGTGTGGTCGCAAAGCCGCTCTTGTACACCCCGTTGTTGATGGCATCGTAAGTCCACGTACCCGCCTCGTCGATAGCTGCGCGCAGGGCCTCGGGGTACAGGTCCACGCTCGCGAACTCAGCGGGAAGCTGGTCGTTGAATACCGAGCCTAGCATTCGCAGGATCTCGCTGCTCTCGTTGTTGACGATGGTATTAGCCTTCTTGTCGAAGAGCACCGGCACGGTGAACCGCCCCGAGTAGTCCGGGTTTACCCCAAAGTACAGCTGCCGTAGATGCGTGTACCCCTCGTGCCTCGGCAGAGGGTCCGGGATCACACTCTCTCCCTCTGCGTCTGTATCCGAAGGGGTTGGGAAGCGCCACCCTGTTTACGCAGCTTAGTTAGTCCTGGCTATTCGAAAGAGGAGTTGAAATGAGACAAAATGAAATAACACTTACCTTTTTCGCCCATATGCCAATGCACGACCGAGAATGATATAAAATCCTCGAGTCCCTTTAGCTTCCTAGCAATGAGGGTACGGTGTGCCTAAGAAATCAAGGGTTAATGTTCCTTTTATGTCCAATATAAATAGGCAATTAGTTGTAACTTACCCAAGGACAAGCATAGCTGACATAGAGATGGTAGCGTCCTTTCTCGGGTGGAAATTGGGCACCCGGTTCCTTGGAGATCCAGTTACGAAATGAGCTTTCCGGGCGCTTGAACTCGCCGCTCTTGTCGCCTGGCTTTACCCACTCTGTAATTTTAGAGGCCTGTATATATCGTCGAAGACCCGTTAATAACGAAATACTCATGGGTTGTCCCGAACCTGGACCGGCGAAAAGGAGCAACGGAAGATACGGGAGCTAGATCGCACGGAAGAAAAGGAGAATCAAACTCACCATATTATCTTTTCTTTGTGTTGTTTTCCTGTTTCGTGCAAATTCTTGCGCGTTGAGACCTGAATACTTGCGTACAAGATGATGACCGAATTGTTGTATTGTCTTTCCCCTAAGGTCGTGTTGTGTCAAAGACGACAAGCCTCGATTCCCAGCTGCACTAAATATGGCAGTTCTATTTATGCTCGTGTTCGACTTCAAGGATGATGGTGAAGCAAATAGCCGGTATGATTGTGGCCGGTATAAAAGTCGCCCAAGGTTCATAGATCCCTTTCCCCTTCCTTTATAGCAAAGGAAAGAAAGCTTGAATGATGATGCGAGGGATCACTGATCGTTTAAGTAACTTTCTCTTCTGCTTCACTTCCTTTAAGTGATCACGCAATATGTATGTATATTGTTCGAGGTTACAAATACCCCGATTGCGCAATACGTAGATTTGGAATCAATTCGCTTCAAAAGAAACAAAAAGCAATTCTGCCCCAATTTGCTTTGTCACCACGAAATGGGGTCGAGCGTGTCTAGGAGATACCGTTTAATGCGACTATATGTGATGATGACGATGATAATACATAATGGGCCTGCCTAAGTACGTACCTAGGTCTAGATAATGAATTTAGCTAACCCGGGCTAGAGTATTATATAACACTTATCAAGCCTGACGTAAAATGACACTAGGAATGCACAAGGTCCACAAGGTGTGAGAGGTACATACATACACACTTCAGTGAGCACTACTTCGGATTTAGCCCCGACTTGAAATACAGACATAAATACAAATTTAGAGTTTATCCGATCACGTCTCGTTTATACCCATACCTCAAATACGTTAGGCCATTACACTACATATAGGTTAGTTGACCCGTAAACAAGCTTAGTCTTAAGACTCCATCCAAAGCGTTTATACCACTTGGGATCTGACCTTAGGAAAAGTCGCAACAAAAATTATATCGCGTCTTCACAGTAAAATATTTTCCATTGTACAAGAGAAGGGATGTATCTTCTGCGTCAATTTTTTTTTCTTTCATTCCTTTGTTTTGGTAAATAGTGCTGAGAACTTGATGTTGCCAGTACTCATAAAAGCAGAGAAAAATGGGTAATCCCCTTTCCCAACAGAGTGCGAGTATCTATCTCTGAACAGTCCCTTGCGATGATAATGATGGCATCTGCGAACAACCAAATCATTTCAAGTGAGCCACCTAATGCTCCGGCGCGCCATTTCTCATTCTCGTCACCATCGCCATCTAGCGAATGCGCACCTTGATATAAGGCACCTCTACATCCTCTTCGTCCAAGTCCTCCGCTACCATCTCGAAGATAACTTCCTTCTGATGATCCGGGATCGGTTTCTTAGAAACTGTCTCGACCAGCTGGCTTAGCTTCAGGGGCAATCTGTCCTTGAGCTTGGCAGGCGGGAAGAAGCTGGCATATAGCAAGCTGACCCCCGAACTCAACATGGTGATATTAAGACCACGCTTCTCAAAATGATCAAGGAGCTCCTTCAAAGTGACATCCTCCATCTCAAAACGATCCCATATCTTATCCAAACTGACCTTGCCTTCTGGTCCCTTATATTCTACCTTGGGACTTGCGATCGGCTCGCTGAAGCCGAAGAAAGGCAGTGCCAAGTTAACAAACCCGTTCTTGTACTGCTCGATGTCATCCTTGCCATCTATAATCTTGTATAGCTCCAGAACCACTAAGCCCGTGACAAGAGCGGTGGTGGTGGCGATGGCGGGAATGATCTTGCCCGCAATGAACTTCGTCTTATGCCGGTCGGCCTGTTCAATCTTGTAGTTTTCAGCACGCAGATTGCTGGCAAACGTGATGAAATCGATATGATGGTTCGTATCGTCGTCCTTCTCGAATTCCACTGCGGTTAGCTTGAAACCGGCCATCTTGCTCGCCGGTGGCAGGCTCTCCGTGATCTTCTGTAGTTCGGCATTATCATCGAACGCGGTGTTGTTCGCGGCCGAGTTCGGATCCTACAGTGATTATTAGTATCATTGCTAAATTCCTTCCGTTCCAATGCTTTTAGGCTAGGCTTACCGGGTCATTGTCGTTGGCTTGGATCTTGACACCTGGATCGGGCGAGAAATCCGGCACGATCATGTTATCCAAAACCTTGGCATACAGATCTTTACCAATCCCCTTAGTGTTGATATTGTAGTTGAATGCGTGCAGGTTAGCGGCCGCAACGATGAAGCCAAAGTGAGTCGGGTTCTTGGGATCGAACTTCAACGGATCAGGGGCACGCTTCGGACCTGACCAGAAGGGAGTACCGCTAGATGAGGTCGAATCCTTCGGGAAGTTGTACAGAAGTTGTTGGATAGCGTTGTTATACTGCTTCTCAAACAACATCCGTGCCCAAATGATACAATCCTCAAAGCTCAGTGGCTTATCTGTGACCAGATAATCCCGTATGGTCTCGAGAGTCGCCTTCTCGTTGCCACCTTGCTTAAGAGTGGTCTCTAGATAGTTAGGTTGAGACAAGTAGAGGTTGACGGTTTCGGCTGACTTGACGAAGGACGTCTCGAAGAGCTCGCGCGCCCATGCAATGGTGTGCTCGATCTTGTTGGGGAAACTTCGCAGAGTACACATCGGGAACGATACCTCAGGCGGGTCTTGCGACGATGAGTACGATTCGGTAAGTCTGGGTAGGACGACCTGAGTGTTGCCCTTGGTACCCAACGTTCCACTCTCAAGCAGTGGCTTATGGAAAAAGACGCAGCGTCTATCGACATAGGTTCTCGCCTCAACATTGTCGAGAGCGTTAGTGACACCGTCCAAGTTCTCCCAAAATTCTTCATTGAAAATGTGCTCGGTCTCGGGGCTAACGCGATCCTTAAGACATTCAATATGGCCTTCCAGCTCCGGATTCATGGCCGTCACGGCCTTCGCTGCGCAGTCGCTCTTCATTTGACCGACATCCTTGGGACGGAATAGGAACTGACGGTTGAGGTTGCTCTTTTCAATCGAATCCATATCCGTGATGGTGATTTTACCCTTGGGTCCCACACCCAGGCCGATCATGGCCCAGTTCTTGAGCATCTCGCAGCCGATGGCGCCAGCGCCTACGAGGAATTGCTTGATATTTGCGAGCTTCTCTTGATATTCTTTACCAAAGACGGCAATCTGACCATCATATCGAGATCCAGTGGGCTTGCAAAGCTCTTCGGTCCGAGCACAGCTTGTGGGGATCGACTCTAGCGAGTCGAAGTAAAACCATTGCTTAATAGGGTGGAATTTACCAGAGACCGCTTTCAGGACCTCCTGAGCGGCGAGACCACCGAAGAGAGCAGCCATGGGGTTCAGATCACCTTGGGCCTGGAAACTGAGCTCCTTAATAAGCTTCTCGTCAATCTCAACCTCTAGCTTCTCCCTCTCGACAAAGGCCTTGGCTGATCCAATAACAACGATGGCGTCATCCTCGTTCATCGGTCGAGGGAGGCGACCTTGGGATTGGACAAAGGCATGCAGAGCCTCAAAACCTATGTGAAGCTGCTGTGGTCTGTCAAACTTGGCAAAATCGGACATGAGAAACTCGGGCTCTTTCAAAGCTGCCGAAAATTTCTTGAATTCGAGGATCTTGGGCATCTTGACTTGCTGATATAGACCACCGCGCTTGTATTGGCCAAGTCCGGAGACATCGCCAATAGAGAAAGTGTAGGGACCTTTCACAGTAACCTTTCGTGGTTCCGCATTGTTCAAGCCTTCCATGCCTTCAACCTCACTGAATGTGACGTAATCACCATCTTCAAGACCATGTCGCGTCTCATCAAGAGCAGAAACCAGGCCCTCCTCGTCAATCCCGGCTACTATTCCGTTGACGGGGTTCTCGCCGGTCGCATCGAGACAGGTAAATTTGCTACCAAAGTCGCAGAAGATAGAACCGAACAAGCCAAAAGTATCGGCACAGACAACATAGATACCCTTGGTGTGGCAGTAGTCACCAACAGTTTGCTGGGTGCGCAGAGGGGTGTTGGTTAGGACGACGACCTGGTACTTGTCGAACTGGGACAGGTTCTCTCCGAGTCTGCATGCGTGCGGTGGTTAGCAGTTGGCACAAGACAGGTCTTTATTAACAACTTACCCGGAAGACTCGTGGATGCTGACGGGGGTGTAAGCGTTGAGCTCAGCAACGCGGGGAGCAGTGACAACATCTCGGGGCTTGCCAATATCTTCTGGATGGAGGAAGAATTGGGAGGAGAGATCAGCGACGGCGGCTGGGGCAGGATCGTGAAGGGTCAAGCTCTTGACTCCAGCAAGAGCAATATTCTTGGCAATCTCAACACCCAGTCCCTTGAGACCAACGATAAGCACATTAGAAGCGCCCATGCGCTTCATAGCCTCGTGGCCCAGAACATAGAGCTGGCGACTGTATAGCGACTCGTCGATCTCGGTGGTGCCGACTACGGACTCGTCAACCTGGAGCCGAGTGACCAGGTCGACCTCGCCCCCGGCCATTTTGGTGTCCTGCAAGTAAGAAGGGAGGGATCACGTCAGTATATTTACTGTACATATATACATAGAAAAAGAGAGGGAGGGGGAAGAAACGTAAGAATAGGGTATAATACATACGGTCATGGTCCTCTTGGGGGAGAAGGGCAGATCTCCGTTGGAGGTTTTGCGCTTCCCCAGCTTGGGCGTTCCTTTTTGCTCTCGGTGGAGCTACCTTGAGGGTAGGTAGATTATTTTGCCTTATGAGGGGAGGAGGGGTTGTTGTCGGTAGAGGTGGGTGATTTGTTGATGTGATGCGAGGGGGTGGTTCTGGGTGTTGTCAAACCCGAAATGGGAAATACTAGATTTGGTGAGGATGCAGTCGTCTATAAAGAAAAGAAAATAAGAAAAGACGACAACGACGCCAACAAGTAAAGTAATGACAAGGTAATGCTTTAGAAAGTAGGAGAAAGATGGATTTGTTTTAGGGTGAGTTACGATGGATACGATGGATGGATGGAGAGAGAACGAACGTGGGGCTGGGAACAAGAACAGAGAGAGAGTTGAAGGTAGAAGGGGAAAGAAAAAAAAGGTAGGTAATGTATGTACCGTTACTTAGAGTGATGCAACTACCTTAACTTATTACTACTACTTGCTTTAGTGTATCGTGATAGTGTAGACACTCAGTCCTAAGTATCTCTTACCTCTCCTACCCCACCACTGCTTAAGTCAGGTACTTCCAATACTGTATGTACATACGTACCTAGGTACTTACCTAAATCTTATCGTGGAAAAGACAGCCCGCTATAAGTATGACGTATAGTAGACACATCCATAAGACAGTAATTAGGCAGATGTACACTACCTTTAAAGGTTAAAACTCTCTGACTGGTAATTATTAATCCAAATGAAAAGTACAAGACTGCAGAGATCTTCCACATTAGGTATGTATACACACTACATTCAGGTACCCAGATGCCAGGGCTTCCTAGTGTAGCAGATGGTAGGTACATGTAGTAAGGAATGGAATATTCCATCCCTTGGTGCAACTTCTTAAACTTGTCACTTAGTTCTAATTGACACACTTGATACACAAACATGCACCCGTGTTTCTGTTTCTCTTTTCCTCCATCATCTTCGTTTTCGTTGTCTGTTTGTAAGGATCGTAATCATTCATATATGAAGCCTTTGGGTATCAACCAAACCAACCAACCGGATCTAACCACCAAACACACTTCAAAAAATCCCATCCTGCCTCTGTATTTTCCATGCAGCAAATAAATATATAAATAAATGAACGAATAGAATTCGAAAAAATAAATGAATGAATGAATCCAAACCCATATGACCAAGTCCTATCCCGGCCTAGCCATTAAGTTATACCATGCTATGTCCTTCATTACACTGGTATCATTACCATATCATCTCATTCTCTTCCCTTTATTTCATATGCGAGGCCGTTAGATTCATGATGTTTTCCAGAGTGCTGGGCAAAGAAGAATCCAAAAGGGGGGGAGAGAAAAAAAAGGGGGGTATATCAAAGGATCGACAAGAAATATCAAAAGTTTTTAAATACTAAAAATCAAACATTAACATTCTTTGATCCCATAAAAACAAGAAGTAAAAAAAGAAGAAGGGATCAAAAAATCAAATCATAAAGAGAAGCGACAGAATAAAAGGGATAAAAGCCCCCGCATCCGTCGCGAGATCGCGGCTCCTAAGCGCGGCCGCAGCGCCCGTCGCTACGCCCGACGAAGTCGCCGCTGTCCCCGTTGCCGCGCCCGACGTAGTCCCGCCCTCGGTCGTGCTGGTAGGTTCCTCGGTGGTGACCGAGCCTGCCGGCGATGTGGGCGAGGGCGTGGGCGAGGATCCCTCGCTTCCACTGCCGCTGCTCTCCCCGGTGGAAGACGCCCCTTCGCTACCCGAAGACGCGGGAATGGTACTGCCACCGCCAACACCACCGCCGCCCGTGGACGTAGCGGTTCCGGAAGAGGTGATCGTACCACTGCTGTCTCCGGAGGATGTGCCGGTGCTTTCCGAAGCGGTGGTAGACGAGCTTTCACCGCCGCTAGTGGCGCTGCTGCTCTCGCCGGAACTTGTCGCTGACTCGGGAGCGGTGGTGGTAGTACTAGCAGTAGAGGTAGGAGTAGCAGTAGAGGTAGGAGTAGCAGTGGAGGTAGCAGTAGCAGTAGAGGTAGCAGTAGCAGTAGTGGAAGTAGGCGACGGTAAGGCGGTGCTAGATGAAGCCGAGGTCCCCGAGGTCCCCGAGGTTGGGGACTGAGTAGATGTAGCCGAAGAGCCAGTTGAAGTGGAAGATTCCGTCGACGTCGATGACGACGACGGCGGGGGGATGGATATGATGCCGGTGTTTGAACTGGCGGTTCCCCCGGGCACCGTTGATCCTCCCTGCGTGCTCGAGACTTCGCTCTGGGGGGAGCTGCTCGTCGGCTCGGGGCTAGCGTCTTGTAGGTCACAGAAGGTGATCCATTGTTCGAATGTTGGCTCGATGTAGTCTCGAGTCGTCAGCTGATAATCATCGACGTGGTTCCGTATACAGTTCGTGCATGAATCATAATTATCCCGGAATGCAGATCCAGATTGGCATAGCTCTGGAGTTTTCCCTACCCGTTGAGCAACATTGTTGGCGTTGTTGCAAGGGCCGAAGCATGCAGGTGGGGCCGCGGGTGAGCGCTTAGAGATCCCTCCAAGTCTCCTAACAAGTACAGTTGGATACACGGGGTAAGTCGTTTTGCTAGTGGATGATTCGGTCGTCGATGAGAACGGATATGCTGTGAGACTTGTTTGCGATTCCCAGTTTCCAGTTGTGTATGTAGTGGTATGGCAGCCGGAGGCATCTGTCCAGGTAGAAGTAATAACCTCTTCCCGAAATATGTCATAGCTCAGACCGAATGCTTCCGGCGCAAGATTATAGTAACCGGGGCTAATTTGGTAATAGGCCGTCTCGTTCTCGGGCCACTGAGGAAGATGCAAGTCGGGAGAAGGCTTGCAATCGCTTTGACTTGAGCATACGTAAGTCTTGTCTGGGAGACCATTCCAGAATTCACATCCTTCGGGCATCCGAGGTGAACAAAGAAACCCAGGTCTACAGCCCCATGTCAGATCTGAACTAGCATTATAATTGGGGATAGGAATTCCTGGTTCGTTGGTTGGAACGGGGCAAACGGTTGATACTGTCGAGTAGGTCACCGTAGTTGTAGTTGGGGGAGGGGTCACCGTTTCAGGGGGCGCCGTGATTGTCGTTGGTGACACCGTCGTAATCTCCTGTGTAGTAGTGAAGGTTGTAGTGGAGGTCACCGAGTCGGTTATCGAGATTTCTGATACTGTAACGAACGTCGTGGTGTAAGTCAGGGTAACCGATGCGGTGGTTTCCTCGGTTGTTGTCAGGGTTGCCGTGTCCGTAGTTCCAGAGACAGATACAGAGACAGAAACATCTGTAGTCGTTAAAGTATCTGTGACCGTATCGGTCACCGTTGCGAAGATGCTGGTTGTGAACGTCGCCGTAGTCACGTACGTCGACGTGCTGTACTCTACAGTTGTCGATGTATGGTCAGATACTATCGTCGTGGGTACCGACGTTGTTACAGTGATCACGGATGTGGTAACGACTGGGATTTCAGTTGTATACGTTGTAGTAACAATATCGGTTGTCGTAACTTCTTCAGTGGTCGTCAAGTTTCTAGTAGTAGTGACGTCCTTGGTGGTAGTTATCTCCTTTGTCGTCTCAATAGTATCAGTTTCAGTGACAGTTTCCCAGACTGTAGTAGGCGGGCATTTAGTATCCCAAATGGTGGTAATGCATCCGCACGATTCAATTGTTGATATACAAGCATTGATCGTGGTTAAGTACGACTAATATAATATTAGTTTCCCACATGTCCGGTAATTCAAATATATATGTAACATACCTTCGTTATAAGGTCTGTCGTGGTCTCAATAATACGCTTGGTCGTTGTCTCCTCGTCCGTGATAGTGGCAGTGATTGTATCTTCATCTGTAACTGTGTACCCGTAACTGATAGTCTCAAAGACAGTAGTGACGCCGCTTTTATTATGTTGTTAGTTTGCAGTTCAGCCTAGAATACGAAATACACATACTAAACAGTTTTCGTTTTCCACTCTGTATTTGTTTCTGTCTCCGTCTCCGTCTTCGTCTTGGTTTCGTATTCCGTTGTAGTGATTACTAGAGATGGGCAAGATGGGTACGAAGGGTATGGCAATTGCGAATATGATTGTCGTGGGAGGATCACATTTGTCCTAACAAGTGAAGCGAGTGCTAAGGCCGACCAGGCCCAAAGACGATGCCCGCGAACCATCACGGCCTAATTGGATGCTTTCGAATAGCTATTATTCGAATTTACACCAAAGACCTCCTTTGCCTGGTGCCCTCTAGCCCGAGCGAATGTTGACGTTACTAAACGAAGGTTGAAAAGAATGACACTCCCGTAAAGATGGTGATCCCTGGTTGAGGCGGAAACAACTGATCTACCACAGGAGCTCTACGGTCATATGTATAGCTGTAGGAATGGCCCGTTCAGGTCTCAAGACCCCAATCCTCTGTTCAGCTTAACCGTGCGCACAGCCAATGGGAATTGACTGTTATATGTTGTTGCACCAGGAAAGGACCTATCGGATCATGTAGAGAACTTAGCTGTTATATGCGTCCTAAGAGTGCTGGTAAAGCTAGTGGTGAAGCTTGTTATAGCTCAGCGAACGGAGGTATACGATCCTTTCTCTTCTCGTTTCTCTCTCTTCCTGACTACCAACGCGAGATGCTCTAGACGGCTTCCTTAAACCCGGGGGACTTACTTAAGAAGAGAGTTCTACGAAAGGTGAACACGAGTAAGGTAGCAAAGAACGGCAAGTAAATAAGGCTGAGAGGTATAATAGCAATAGCAAGACCAGCTATGATTACACGAGCTCCTAGAGCAACAGGGGCCAACCATAGCCGCAGCTACCGTCCAGGATAGCTCTACCTTGCATAGGACAGGCGTCGACGAAGAACAATGCAACTAAAAACCCCTGCGAAAAAGAATCTGCCCATCGTATCCCGGGTGATCGTGCAGGGTGGAGGGTGACGGCCAGCACGCCACAAGACCGGCCCGCCGTGCTTTCTTCTCCATCTAGAGCAAGCCAGCAGAGGCCCGTATAAGGGCCAGAACTACTAGTCTCATCGGACACACCTCGCCTCACCTCGTCTCAGAGCTGTTACTCTGTCTGCGGCCATTTCCCACAAAGCAAACCTAGATCGGCATCTCTCAAAACGGAAAGTTAGGTAACGATGTGTACACGTCCTGATCAGAGGAGAAGAATGAACCCATCGTGACCCCGCTTAGTAGGACACTGTACGGAGTAAGCAACAGCTGAAAGACCAGGCTCTGGATCGTGGACTGAGGGCAGAGGCTGGTTTATCTGGATGCCTCGGTGGACCAGCCGACAGGATGTTGCACAGGAGCAGAGCAAGAATCGACTGGCAGCCGCGATTACTCACTAGAGAAACCGGTATGTAAGTATATACATGGCGATTCCCATAAGCACTTGTGTGACTCTTGTTGCCGAATGCAGTAATATTGGTCAGATCCCACGACAGAACAGGCGGGGGTGGTGGTAGCCAAGAGCGAGCAATAGCATGCACGCATTCAGTCTATTGGCAGATGAGCAGGGGCAAAACGGACGTGAGTGGTTGCAATTATCATCGCAGGTAGCACTACGACGTGTTGGTGCTGCATATGGTCTTTTCCCCCTAGGTAGTGTTCTGGAGTTGGCGGTGATGTGTGGGAGGGCGGCACAGAATCTTCTGCCACGTCTGCTAACCTAAGGCATTATTTGACTAACTCGAAGCCATCAGGTAGGTAAAGGTTTTTCTCTTTTTTTCCTGTTTCTTTTCTTCCTTGTGAGTACTATATTTAGATAACTGTATGTTGGTGCAAATAAGAACATGGTGAGAGAGATCGGGCTAATAGCCTAAATCCACGATGGATTTCTAGGTTTACCAACTAGTCTATACTCATACTAGGTTAATCAAGTAGGGGTTGGCTAGGCTGGACCCGAGGCTATCTTGCCTGGCACTTCCAAGGTTAGCACTAGGTTAGGTACTTGGTAGGCAATATCATGTCTGTCCCCGATGAAGAGAAAGCCGTAGTACGTGTGGGACGACAAAGGGAATGAAGAGCAAAACTGCGACAGAATTGCTTTGTTTCCCCAGCAGTGACAGGGGTTTCAATCACATAATGCTGCTGAATGTAACTGTGATAGTGGAACAACCTTGGGAAGAGAGAAAATAACACACCACGCCCAGTTGGGCTTATACCTGGGTCTAGTTCTGCCCAGGTAGATACATGTAAACATGCACATGCATGTATCGTTTATCGGAGTATATACCTCACTCTACCCTCATATACAAGCAGTTGCCATATATATTACATTACTCTATAAGTGTCTCATGCGAATCCAGAGGTAGAAGCAAGTATCAACGGGCCGAAGCCGCCTTAGTGTGGATCTAATACATCTAAGACAGTCAGTTTGTTAGGCACTTAACATTATAAGGGTCCCACGACAGATGGGCAATGCGGGTAGGGCGGGCAAGGGAGAGACATTGAACCACCACCCTCGCGATGCCTAGCTAAATACTTCCAGGTACGTGCTTAGGGTATATATGAACCTATTATACCTATGCTCTATATATGTATGCGCCAACGTAGGTATGCATTGTATCCGAGGCAGGCTGTCTTCTACTTTATACGCATATGTACCCGAGTTGGCATGTAGCATCCGTGAGTAACTGGTGGTAACGTACATCTCGAAAGAAAGAAAAAATCCCCTCTCAACTGAGCGAGAGAGGGCGACTGTCCCATACTGTCGGTAGACCTTTGGTTGCAACGCTTGTGGGACCCCCTTTCCCCTCACTCACACCCACCTATACCCCTCTCCCTTCTCCCTCTTCTTTCCCTTTCTCTCTTATGGAGAGAAAAGAAAAAAAAAAGAAAAAAAAAGAAGAAAAACTCGAAGTGAGGTGAGGTGAGAACATGTTCTCACCTACCTACTCACTCGATCACTCTTGGACTCCGTAACTTAACTATAGGTAATTCTTCCAACTAGTCTCATCTATTAACAAGCGTTCTATTGCATGACCCTAACCGGGGAGTTTATAATCAGATTCAGTATTCTTTTAGATAAATAAACCATTATGAGTATATTGAGAAATTTCTCGCACGGCAAGGGTTCAATATCTTTGAGTGGTTCTTCGAAAGGGGGGGGCATTAAAGGCATACTACAGGCAGGCTGGCGATCGAAGACCGACCTAAGCTTCACGGAATGATCCCAGCTCGATCAGTGAGAGTCTGATCAGCCGCAGCTCTACCAGCATCCCCCCAGGTCCAATAGGAGCAACCCATATGCTCTCCGGTGGAGTAGTAAAGAATGCCGTCTTGCTAGGGTAGCCTTTGCAGGAGTGTGCCTATTCATTCATATTTGTCTTGTCTTGTCTTCCTCATCCAGTAAGTCTCATTTGTCTTGGCCGCTCACCAAAGTCCCAGAGCTTTCCGATAGTTGGTTACCTTACTGACTTGTTCTGCAGAAATATGGTATTTCCTTTATTAGCGGTCTGTACCGCATACTACAACCACATTGGGTCATCCCTCCCAGCACCTTGTATATGTGTAGAGAGAAACGTTGCTCTGTTATTAGCCTTCCGATAGAACTCTAGCCCAGTCTACTGCTACAAGTAGCATGGCTTGCCTCGTGCTGATTCGAGTAAACTACGAGGGCTGCCCTGACTAAAGTACCTACTCAGTCCTAATGAAGATGAGAAGACAAAGACTTCCAATCCCTTAGGTCTTTAGCATGTGACCATACCTGGTTGGTAGTTGTAGGGCTGGCCCGTATAAGCAATTTGGACTTGTGGTTTCTTGGTTATATTGTTTGTCTACTGCTCGTAACTGGTCAGGCTGCAGGCTAGAACTGCTTTCTGAGCTGCCCTCAGCCGAACCAACACACCCTTCATCTGGAATGGTGGACGAGTCTCACCCATCGCCTTTCTTCATCCATCATCTAGACTGTGCTGACTGGGTGCGCAAACCCTTTTTCTGCCTTTTGTCTCGGTGG
This sequence comes from Camillea tinctor, assembly GCA_022578605.1. Lineage (NCBI taxonomy): Eukaryota > Fungi > Ascomycota > Sordariomycetes > Xylariales > Graphostromataceae > Camillea > Camillea tinctor. The sequence continues at coordinate 137,891 of MU394107.1, forward strand.
AGACCAAGCGTGGCGTTGACAAGCATATTGCACCGTTGAATTGTCTCGTAGATTGTGTACTCGACCTGCTTGATCTTTTCGGACCAACTCCTGCCCGATGATCTCTGGTCCTTTTGTTCTTTGCCTCCGTTGCCACGCTCCCGACTTTGTTCGCTGCGGGGCCGCCGTGTAAGTCTCTCCCTTCCCGCCCACTACCGACAAAGAATCCATTCTCCAGGTTTCCTCATCCATGTTGGTCTCTGCTTTCGTCAACCAATACCCTGCCCACAAGTTCCTTTATACAACCAACATGACTAATAAAGAATAAATTCATCATTGAAGTCATTCCCCATAATACCAAGGCGCTGCTAGGGCGTCTTTGTTGCTGTTGTGGTCATCGCCTCAACCTATCTTGAAGCACATTCATTTCGTACATCCTATCCCATGTGGTGAAATGAGGCTTGTTTGCCAAATCTCTCTGTATATCCCCAACTAAAGTTCTATGGCCGCTTTCCACGGTCGGAATAAACAGTATCTAGATACACCATGTATTGGTTAAGGATTAGCTGGTCAGCATGGGCTGCCAGCTTCGCCCTGTCTGCCTACGGTCAGCAATCAGGATGGGCTGAAAATCAGGTTAATGCGACGATGTGCCAATGGCAAGCGCTCCGAGGTTGGTTCACTTTCCTGCTTCCTTGGATATAGAATCATCATATTGACTTTGGGCTAGCGGCGCAACTTAAAGATACCGTTTATATGGATGGCGGCTATCTGTGGTGGGTACCAGGGATGGCTGATGAATCGTATGGTGCGCCCACGCAGGATGGTGAGTATATCATCGACAACATGATAAAGTATTACATCGTTCTAATATGTCATCTAGACAATCCGCTGGGCTTGATTTATACGTTGAACTTGAGTACTCCGTTCAACGCAACCACGAATGTTAGCTCAATACTCCAAACCATTTCAAAAGCTCCTAACGGCGGGGCTGCCAACAACTTTGCACCGAACTACTACGATGGGGCGATGCTAGCCAACAACGACGAGTTCTTTCTGTATGGCGGCTTGCTGTTGAGAACGGACGCTTATTCTCCCCCTTCTGCCAGCGAGGTTCTAGCCTACCAGGTCTCTCAGTACGGGGCAGAGAAACCAGCTTTCCACCCGGGCTTCTTGAACGATCAGCTTCCCGATGGCATGACTCGGTATGTCACCTACGGGGGCGCTGCAAGTGCCCCTTCCGAGAACAAGGCATGGTATTTTGGCGGATATCGATCTCCTTCGTGGGGACCGATCTATTATCCTACCGGCAACAACTCTATCAATCCCGTCAACATCTCTAACACCCTCATAACTCTCGACCTTGCCGAGCAGCAAAGGGAGACTTGGAATAACGTGACACTACCTGACGAAATACCAAGTCGAGCAAACCCGTCGTTAGTCTGGGTGCCGGTAGGTGAACAAGGTATTTTGGTTGCCCTGGGTGGTGTGACATACCCAGACTACAACAATAATCAATGGGTCTCTCAGAATGAAGCACAAAGTGTTAGTCTTTTCTCTCTAAGCCCTCGAGCGTAGACTTCTTGCCTAACAATTTCACAGGAGCATGATAGTACCGGGTTTATGTCGAACGTGGATATCTACGACATCGCAAACGATAAATGGTATACGCAACCGACAATCGGCGCACCACCAGCCCTAGCCTTAGGATGCGCCGTCGTTGCACCAGCACAGGACTTCTCAAGTTATAACATTTACCACTACGGCGGCTACAACGGTATTGACTCATCTTCACCTTTCAATGATGACGTGTGGGTTCTCTCTCTACCCTCGTTCATGTGGATGAAGATTTCCTCAGGTCAGGCCGGGCACGCGCGGGCAGGGCACCAGTGTGTTATGCCCTACCCAGACCAAATGGTGGTCATAGGGGGTTACACATCGCTGAGCGGCGGGACCCTTACATGCTTAGAGGGTGGGATCCTTCAGGTCTTCAACCTGACGGAAGGACGCTGGATGGATTCATACGACCCCAATAACTGGAACGAGTACGGAGTTCCGGAGATGATCCATCTCATGATCGGGGGAGACTACACCGGAGGAGCGACGATGACCGCACCAACACCCACCGGCTGGGCAACACCAGAACTATCCAGTGTGTTTTCCTCGCCGTACGCAACTTCGAAAATAACCACCTTCTACCCCTATGGCTCCCAAGGCCCGGGCAACAGCTCACGGGGCGTGGCGACCGGTGGAGGTGGGGGTACGCCTTCTTGGGTTGCGCCAGTCCTGGGTGTTGTCCTCGGTCTAGTCTTTATCACAGCCGTCGTGGTTGGCATCCTGCTCTACCGGAGACGCAAGTTCCTCAAGCGCAACGGCGGAAGCGAAGGCTCCACGGATGAGCACCGTCACCGGATCCTGTCCTGGGTTCACGGCCAGAACAACGCTAAGACCCCGACGATATCCACCGAAGAGCCCTCGTCTTTCGGCGACATGGAGAATCGTAGCATCCTGCCCGTGCATGGGCAAGGCCACTCGCACCAGTACAGCCAACCGGAGATGAAGATGGTACAGCACTACGAGATGCCCAACACGCCATTAGTAGAACTAGGCGGAGGTAAGAACTGATCCTTTTACTAGCCCCTGACAATCTCTCTCTCTCTCTCTCACATTCTCGTTCGCTAACCTGGTACTGTATAGACATGCCCCGCCCCGTAGAGCTAGGGGACAACAGCCCAGTAGACAGACATACCCCCTACCCCAGCTCCCCTCACTCCGTCTCCCCTCCCACCAACCCCTCCTCATCTTACTTCACCGGTGGCACGCTCTCCCGCGACCACGCCGGCAGCGTGAGTTCCTCGCACGGCGGGGATCCGCACCAGCCCTCCCAACCCTTCCAAAGACCCGACTCCCCCTCCCTCGGCGGCGGGGACTCGGCCTCGGTGCACAACAACGAGGTCACGCCCGTGCCGCTGCGCCGCACCATCGTCAGCGGGGTGAGCGAGCACACGCGGCAGCCGAGCAACACAACGGTGAGCTCGGTGGAGGCGCCGAGCACGCCGCCGCCGCAGCAGACGAGCCACCAAGCCGGGCCGCTGAGCCCGACGATGGCGGTGAGCCCCCCCGCGACGGCGATGGCCGAGCCCCCCGATTACGTCAACGTGTATGATTACCTGCCGCAGCCGCGGAGCCGGCCGGGGGGTCTGGGCACGGCGACGAGCAGTCCGCTGCGGAGAAGCGTGTTCCGGGAGAGTGAGGATGATTTGGGGGATAGTGGTGGAGGTGGGGGTGGGAGATTATGAATGAAAGGGGTTGAGGGGGGATTGAAAAAAGGGGTAGAAGACAAAAACAAGAAGTCAAAACAGGGGAAGAAATAAGGGGGGAGTTCTAATGATCATGTTAACAATTCTTTTTTTCATTGCTTTCTTCTGGGCTGGGGTATTTTGGATAACTTTCTATTATTTTATCTAACGAACGAATTCCTATTTGCATCTTTTTTTCAACTCATGTTCTTCTTTCCTAGCTTCCTTCCTAGATATGAGTTCAAAGGCCGGCATGCAACGCGTAGTGTTTCCTTTTCTTTTTCTTTTTCAAGTTTTTTTTCTTCGGGAAATACAATCAGTCGGAGTTGGAAACAGGAGCTGGTTGGGATTTTATCGACAATAGAAAGCGAAAGGGCGGAAATCCCTAGTATAGTATCTTGTCTTTCTATCGCGCGTATACTTGCTCCGGTACACAGCCCCTTTTAAGGGCAGAGGGTGAAGGGAAGGGGCAAGGAAGGAAGGATATAGGAGCATGCTCTAGACTTATTCTTAAGATACACTCTATCAAAAATTTCAGCTATTATTTGTTGATTTGCCTTTTCAATCCGTGTAGTTGGATGTGTTTTGATCCTTATTCTGTTGCAAGGGAAGGGCAGAACTAATAGGGGTATTCAAAAGAAGAGAATATGAGACGATATCTCTAGCAACCGGGTAAGACGGCCAATAAAGATTTCTCAGAGTATCAATAGCTGGAAGGTGGAATTTTTTTGCATAAATTCATGACCACCCTTTCATAGTCAAATACTTACCTACGTGATAAATTCATCAACGTAGGTATAAATAGACTCCTTTCCATGTATGCGTATAGGTTTTCATTTATTCGTACAAAGCATGATTACCCAGATCCTGTGTTAAAGAATAAACCACAGTCGACTTCAGTGACAAGAAAGGAGAGGGGATATATCCCATAATTATAATAAGTACAGAGTGAGCACCATCAGTACTCCTTCTTACCAACACTACCCCCCTGACCAATGCTGTCTATCGTCTATTACTAGCCCATGCATTTTAGATATACACGGCTATACATGAATGTAGGTGAGGAGACCTGTTTTCTCTACCCACCCCCAGAATCGGGGTGTAGAATAACAGGCCAAGTCGGAGCATATCGTAGAAGCTGGAACCATCATCATAGTGATTACCTTAACCTAGCCCTTTTTGCGGCTCCCCTTGGCCCTACTGCGGGCTCGCCCCCGTCCTCGCGCCGCAGCAACACCACGACCAGATCGGGTAGTAGGGGCTTCGGTCTCCTCATTATCGTTGTCGCTATCTTCCTCTTCTTCCTCGTCATCATCTTCGCCCTCGTTCTCTTCCTCGTCATCTTCAGCCTCCTCATCATCGTCGTGGTCACTATCCGTGCGCGCTCTCCGTTCCCGACTGTGAGCCGCCGAAGCTTTGGCGGCAGCTCGCTTGAGGCTCCTCGTGTTCCGAGCACTCTTGCTCGCGGGACTGCTGGGTGCCGTGGTGTCCTGGTCCGTGTCGTCGACCGTACTAGATCGGCGCGTCTTGGCCGTGGTACTCCCGGCTACGCTAGCGCCATCACCGCCGTCTCCGCCCCGCTTCCGTTTGCGCATCTTTCTTCCACTTCCACTAGCAGCACCGTCTTCTCCTCCATCGTGGGTAGCAGGGGCGGAGTCCGACTCCTCGCCAGGCTCAGCCATGGCGCGAGCCCACATGCGATCGTGGAATTCGTTGGCGGGCAAGTCGAAGGGCTTGTACTTGTCCTCGAGGGACTCGCCGGGGTAGTCGAAAGAATTGTCGCCCTCGTCAATGAGGTCCATGTTGTAGAATAGGCGCAATTGCTTCCATATGCCAGGCATGCGCGTGTGGGTCTCGACATCGGGATCGAAGCCGTGGTTGCGTAGGTGCTCAGAGATGGCGATCATACGGAAGTGTTTGTGGACACCCGAGGGCTTCCATCGGATAATAGCCTTGAATAGCGAGGATATCTGGTCTTCGGTCCATGGATTGTCGAGGATCTCGGAGGCGGGAGGGAGGCTGGGTTTGGTGGCGGTGGGAGTACCAACAGGTCGAGGCGTCTCGGACGCTTGGGGTGTGTCTATGTCCATAGCATCGTCGTGACGGATGGGGGTGGAGGAGGCTTTGGGAGTAGAGGCCTCGGCCGCTTTGGACTTTCGTTTCGGCGGCATGTTGATATGATATATGTTGGCGTATCTGGGTATGGTACTGCTTTATTAGAGATAATTGGGTGGTGGGTGATAAGCTGTGGCGACAATGACAATGTTATAAGGTTCAAGTGAAGATGTACAAGTGAAGATGAATTTGGTTGGAGCTTGAGCTGAGCTGAGCTGCAATTGAATATTCACAGGGAAAACATTTAAGCTTTAGGTATTAGCTCTTTCAAGTTATGCCCCAGCTAATAGGTAGGACCTACCTAGGTTATGCGCGGCAAGGCGCGGCGCGCATAAGTTGTCGGTGTGCCCCACCCTGTCACTTTATGTGTACTTTGGTACTCTACTACATACTGCATACAGTACACTACTAGCGTTAGCTTACTGGGTAATACCCACTACTATTAGGTACTGAGGCATTGTATTAGTGCGGATTGTTCACTTAAACATCATCATCATCTCATTCATATCCGTCTTCTTCAACTTCACCCCTTGAGTAAAAAGCATGTAACCTACCTACGCTTTACTATCCACCTAGAGTAAGCAATTCATATTCAACATAGAACGATGAGTATACTAATACTTATAATATTTAGTTTTCTTGTTTTAATAAAATACCCAGGTAATGAACACACTATCAGGTGCTGATTGAAGCTTGAACAGCTTCGGTCTTTTGCGCCCTCCAAATGCAGAGGAAAATGGTGGATGAAGAAGACCCATCCGATGTTTTCGCATTCCCCGACTTTGCACAGTCCTCCAAATTCTTGGGCTTTTCTGAACAGAATCTCAGCAACCCCTTTTTCAGTACTAGTGTTCTTAATACTTCAACACGTTTACCAGAGCACTCCATCTGCTTCGAGCCCGTCGATATTGCTGTTGATGGACTACTAGGCCTGCCTGCTACTCTACGCGCTGAGATAGACCTGCAGGGAAATCAAACAGAGGATTGCGGCAGCATCTCTGCCCCTGACTCTGGCCCGGAACTGCCCCATGACACCACCACAATTCTCGACTTTGATTTCTTTGCTGATGCATTATCCCGGAACGAGGAGCCATCACCTCTGCCGGGGATCGACCTAAAAACATGGGATGACTTCTCTATTCCGGATGTCCCCTTACTTGGGGCACAGTTTATTACAGAATCTAGCCCCGCGGTCTACGATACCGCTCTCACGTCAGAAGAGGATCCTCTTGTTATCCGCAACACGGCTCATCACGTTGTTCAAGCTAATCCCTACCTCGCGGCATTGCTAGCCCTCACTCTTGGTAGGGGCTCCGTCTTTTTTATCTGGGATGAGAAAAAATCATGTTTCGTCCCTGACCTGGAGAACATGAGAGTATCTGGATACTCTGCCCAGGTATTAAAGGGACTTCAGGATCGCTGCCTTGAATGCGGGACCGCAACTCGTTCCCTATCTGCTCACATCCAAATGACATATAAGACGCATAGAAGTGCCGTTAGTATTGCGTTGGCGCGTGCTATCGATGTCATCTTGCTTGCTATTCAGAAGTACCTTGGCGATCGTGGCAGCCAAGTACGGTCACTTCTACAGTTGCAATCACTCATTCAACCCGTTCGATCCATTCTAGTTTATTTCAGACGTTTACTATCCAAATTGGCCCACCAGAAAACCGACGAGCAGACACTTTCCATCATCTTCGAGGAGACCCAGGCTTTGGCACAGGGCGACTCCCTACTAAGTATTGCCATGCGCGAGGTCTTGTCGAGGGTGTCAGAGCCATGGATTAACTTGGCAGAAAGATGGATAGGGGTCAGAGCAGAAGAAGGCTTCCGTTTCACCAAAGAAGGACCAGGGTGGGGATTCATAGGAGTTGCGCAGGTTACTACCACTGATGATTCTGGTTTCGAAATAGAAGAACTCGATTATGTGCTCGATCAGGAACGTATGCCGACTTTCATCCGACCTGAACTGGCTTCAGTCATATTTGAGGCCGGGAAAAATTTACGATTATTACAAACCCACCATCCGGACCATCCACTTTGCAATCCCGAGACTATGTCATCAAGCTGCCCACCCCCTCTTCAATGGCACTTCGACTGGAAGTCCATCGAAAAGTCCCAGGAGGAGGTTCAACAATACGAAAGTCGTCTGCTAGAGAAGACTCAGGGCAAACCCCCCGACAAGAACGGGGGCGCTGAAGCAGATATTGGAAACGCCAATGAGCATGGGGGGCTTCAGTTTTTTGGTAGTGATGTTGACCAGCTTGAAGGACGTCTCTCAGCGTCCATCAAAATGCTGAACAATGCCCCCATTATTGCCCAGGATGACAGCTTATCCAGTCTTTTACGAGACCGCCTATTCGAAGATGCCAATGCATCTGAAGAAACAACTACCGATTTCACACCTCATTGGTCATTGATCCCTATCAATTCATTTGGACCTCTTGTAGCCGCTCAAGCGCGTGTCATTAACCGAGAGTATATGAGGCTACTTTTCCGTGCACATAGACTACGGGAACATCTTCACGTGCAGAAGGAATTCCAGCTATTAGGCAACGGTTTCTTCTGCAGTCGATTATCACACGCATTGTTTGACCCTGAGCTTGAGACAGCTGAGCGGCAAGCTGGAGTGGCTCGAAATGGTGGTACAATGGGCCTCCGGCTAGGCGGGAGAGATAGCTGGCCCCCAGCAAGCTCGGAACTTCGACTCGCGTTGATGGGCGTTCTTAACGAGAGCTACCTCCCTATACCGTCGTCTAAGGAGCCTATTCCTGCGACTGAGAACCAGAGTCTTCCAGGCGACATCAGTTTTGCCGTGAGAGACTTATCACCAGAGGAGATCGATAAGTGCCTCGACCCTAACTCGCTAGAAGCACTGGATTTCCTAAGGCTTTCATATAAGACACCAGCACCTCTCAAGCCGGTCATTCCGGCAGTAGTTTTAATAAAGTACGATAAGATATTTAGATTACTACTCCGTATCCTCCGGCTACTATACATTGTGGGCCAGCTTTGTCGGGATACCACCACGAGCATGTACGAACATCGCTGCGTGAGTAACACCTGGCTACGGTTCCGGTTCGAGGCACAACATTTTATTACAAGTATTAGCGCTTACTTCTTTGAAGTGGGTATTGATACCCCTTGGCTCCAGTTTGAGAGGTGGCTGGATGGGGTTGAATCAAACGTAATGGACGACACCTTAGATTTACGGGAAACTCGAATTCTAAGCCCGGACGAGCTACGCGAAGAGCATGAGCGGTTGTTGGATCGCATCATGCATGGGCTACTACTCAGGAAACGACAACAACCTGTTATGAAGCTTCTCGAGGAAATATTCAATCTAGTTATCAAGTTCTCGCATCAAGCGAGATTGGAAACCTCTGGTAAGGTGGAAGGCAATGCTAGTGATGAGGTGGTCAAGGGACTTTACAGTTCCTTCAAGAAGAAAGTTGATGTCTTTATTACGGTCTGTCGCAGTCTCATTGAAAAGGGCAGACATGGGAACAAGGAACCCAAACGGGATATGTTCAATGATGAGAAAGGTGCTGGAGATGACTTGGAGGAGAATACGATCGATAGGTTGCTCATCAGATTGGACATGTTAGGCCATTATCATCCCCCATCAAAAGCTTGATGGTTACAGTTTATTCCCATAGAAATGATTAAATGATACCCCCAAATTATTGTAGAGAAATACTTGAATATGTTTCTACTTTGCAGATAAATGAATGTAAAACGAATTAAGGGGCATACTCAGGGGCAACGTGGGAAGATACTTGGTAGGTGTATTTTGTAAGCGGGGGATAGCTGGGTGAACAGGGGGGTACCCCGCATCGCGTGGGCGATCGCCAACGCGCTCCAAGGTAAAGGAAGATAAGGTTAATATGTACCACAACTAACTTGGGAAGAAAGTAGCTAGGTTAGGTAGTTTAATGCCCTAGGTTAACCTATAGCATTTTAACCTACTACTACTTACTGCTGTACATACATAAGTATTTACCACTCTAGCACTACCTCGACATCTTCCTCTTTCCTAAGAATCACAACATCTCAGCAACAACACCCCCACAACGCAATCATGTCTCGACCGCCAGCATCAACGGGCAGGAATCTAACCCTGACCGAGGAATTGGAGAGGCTTGAACAATCTATCACTCTTACTTTACAAGGTATGAAAAAAAAAACATGTTGCTAACTATCTGCTATGAAAGCAGTAATGAACGAGTGCCTATTTACTAACACGGCCATGCCAGAAATTGACCGCAACTTCAGCAAGGCCCATCGAATCGTCACCACTAGCATCCTACCTCTAGTTGAGCAGTATGGCGAGCACTCGAAAAATGTGTGGGAGGCTTCCAAGGTCAGAAATTGCCGAAGGAACTTTTTGCGTGCGCAACATGTTGCTAACCTTCGAGATATTGTAGTTCTGGAAGCAATTCTTCGAGGCATCTGCCAATGTGTCTCTATCTGGATACGAAGAACTAGCTGAGGAAGGAGACGAGACAGCCCAGCAGGAAGAAACGACTGCTCTCGACGAAACTGCCACTGACTACGGCAATACAACAGCACAAGAGCCGGACACAACCATCACCAAAAAGGAATATGAAGAAGAACCGAAACATCAGCCGCAGGACGAATCGCTGCTGCTTGACAATGAGGACGATGCCGAATCCATGGCTGGCAGCACACCCCGTCTGCCTAAAACCAAGACCCTGCGACCACAGTTCGAAACATTCGATTCTCCCTACGAGAAGCTGCGTCGCGAGTATAAGGGCGCAAACGCGGTCTTTAAGGACGACCTGATTGCCGCTGCTGGTGACGATGAGGAGGATACGGTGGAGCTACCTGAATACGCAACCAAGACCCGCCTCCCCGACATGTCGATGACGCCGCGCTCGTCATCCATACTATTCGATGAGCCGAAGCCGAAGGACCTGCTACTCCACCGTGTGCTCGACAAGAACTACCGCCTCCAGGCCACGCCCCACAAGACCGGCCCCTCACGCGGTCGCTCGCCCGCCAAGAGCAAACCTGGAAGCGCCGCCGGTGGGGTATTCGAGGACAAGGAGGACAAGACACGCCGCGCGCTGTGGGAAGACAGCCCGCAGAGCTCCCCCGAAATGGCGGCCCCCAAGCTGCGCAGCGACCTGTACATGTCGCCCGTGCGCCTGCGCGCCGGGCAGCGAAGTACCGCACCGGCGACTCCCGGGGTCAGCGTGCAGACGCCCATGACGTCCAAGAAGCGGGACATATTCGCCGGGGTGCGGGATACGACGGCGAGCAAGGGCAAGGGCAAGGGATTGGCATCGGCAGAGGGGAAGAAAGCACTCCTGAGGGACGAGATCACGTGGGAGAGCGACGAGGAAGAGGATGAGGGCATGTTTGGTGGGATGAGCCCGCCGAAGACGATCCAGTTTGCGCTACCGCCAAGTAAGCTTATGCAGACTCCAGGTAAGTTTTCCTTTTTTTTTTTTGAAGCTGTCACTGCTACTATTATCACCCCTATGCTGTGTGAAGGGTGGACAAAATAGTGGCATATATGGAAACCAATCGCTAATTTATTCGATTTCATGTGATAGCCCGCGAGGCGAGCAGGCGCATCGTCGACGACATCCTTATCACGGCGGGGGCGGCGCCCGAGGATTCGTCTGAATACAGTCCCACGGTGGTCAAGATGAACCAAGACATTCTGGACGATACTTTTTGAAAAAGGGGTCCAGTCGGAACATTTTGGGTTCTTCTGAGACCTAAACATTTTCTGCTGTGTTTTCTATGCGTAATCCTAGGTACCTATCCGTATGGTATCTTGTAAGGTATGATATTAGCTAGCTCTGATAGCTTTGCTACTTTATTGAGTGTTAACAATGTCCTCATGTAGTTGTTTACTTTCACACGACTCTAGTCCAGCTAGAGGAAAGGGGGAATGATACCAAGGGAAATGGTGTGTACATAGACAAAAATAGACAGGTAACCTAGATGGCTTAATAACGGTTATATCCCCGATATATTGTTGTGTATTTCCGTCTTGTATATGCGAACCTCGATACCTACAGATATTATGGTAGGTTATAACCTATGACACTCCCACATTTAAGTCCCTAGATACTGTGGTGTTTTCGTCTTATCGACTACTACTAGATTAATACTATGTGCAATTTACCTACGCATGCCAGTTTCATACAGTATTGAAATCAACGCACGGTGAGTGACCCGAAGTTTAGGTAGATCCCGTCTTGTGCATATTATTCAATCCGGGTCTCCGCATGTGAAATATGGATCTGTGGCTTTTTCGTGTGGCGCAGCACGTATCACTAAAAACGCCCGCCCAGCCCGCCTAGGTAGGTACCCTTGTACCTATCAGATCACATCACATTTCCCATCGGTTTGTTCTATACATATACATTTCTACATTACATCAACCAGCCTACCACCATCAGAGGTTCCATCAGATCACATCCTCCTCCGAGCTCTGACCATCCATCTGCTACCACTCTGCAGCCTCAGGTACGCCCACCTCTCGTGTGCCGACTCCTGCGCGTCCTCCAACGTGCCTAGTCCTGCCTGAATTGGCTGCATCACAACATGGGCGTCATCCGGAAGAAGACGGCTGCGCGGGGTGGCGAAGGCGGCGTTAAGTATGTCTGCGATGTTTGCTCTGCAGATATCACATCTACCGTACGTAACTCTCCCCATTGGAAACCCCTTCCATTGCCTCAACTACAGATGTTGTCGGAGTCGCCTCTCCTAACGCCACCATCTCACAGGTGCGAATAAGATGCGCGCATAGCGCCTGCAACGAATACGACCTTTGCGTCCAGTGTTTCTCTAGCGGTTCTTCGAGTGGCTCACACCAGCCTGCGACCCATCCTTACCGAGTTATAGAACAGAATTCCATACCTATATTTGACAGAGACTGGGGCGCCGATGAGGAACTACTGCTATTGGAGGGTTGTGAGATATACGGGCTTGGGTCATGGGCCGATATCGCCGACCACATCGGCGGGTACCGCCATAAAGACGAAGTTCGCGACCATTACCTGAAAATCTACGTCGAATCCCCCAACTTTCCCTTACCCAAACGCTGCCGCCCCGCCGACACGGAGCTGGCGCAAGAGATCTCGCGCGAAGAATTCCAAGCGCGTAAGAAGCGGAGGATCGAGGAGCGCCGGGAGGCTCAGAAGAACGCGCCGCCGCTGCCGCCCAAGACGAAACCCACCGCTAGTGTACCGTCATGTCACGAAATTCAGGGATACATGCCTGGTCGTCTGGAGTTCGAGACCGAGTATGCCAACGAAGCGGAAGAAGCCGTTCAGTTGATGCAGTTCGACCCCGGTGATGGCCTTAACCCGCGGACGGGCGAGCTCGAACCTGAGATGGAATTAAAGCTTACGGTGATGGACATCTACAACTGCCGCTTGAGTCAGCGTGTAGATCGCAAGAAGGTTATATTCGAGCATAACCTCCTCGAATACCGGGAAAATAGCAAGCTGGAGAAGAAGAGGACGAAGGAAGAACGAGATCTCCTCAATAAGGCCAAACCGTTTGCGCGCATGATGAACCATGACGACTTCGAAGGGCTCTGCCAAGGCCTTATCGACGAGCTCAACTTACGACAAGCCATCTCACAATTACAGGAATGGAGGAACTTGAAGATTGGTGATCTCCGCAGCGGAGAGAAGTACGAGCAGGAGAAGTCGCAACGGATACAGAAAGCCATCCCTATGGGATCGATGGACCGTGAGCGGTTAGCCTCGGCACAACGCTCGAAGCAGAACACGCAACCAGAACCCCCGAGCGGTGCCGCTATCTTGGTGGCCCCCGAACTCCCACTGAGACCAGCTACGAACGCCCCTCAGGAGGCCAACGGAGAGGCCCATACGAACGGGGACACGGCACCGGCCGTCAATGGCCACACCAATGGCGTGACAAACGGCGTCACTAATGGAGCAACGACGCCAGCGCGGCAGAAGTTCATATCACAGCCCATCTCAGGGGTACCGCCACTGGCGCTGAGCCAGGACAACGCGCCGGACATGCATCTACTAACGCCGGAGGAGGCGGAGCTCTGCAAGGTGTCGCGCATACAACCCAAGCCGTACTTGATGATCAAGGAGCAGATTCTGAAGGAAGCGCTCAAGGGCAACGGGTGTCTAAAGAAGAAGCAGGTCAAGGAGATATGCCGGCTCGACTCGCAGAAGGGGGGAAGGATATTCGATTTCTTTATCAACTCCGGCTGGATAGGTAAGGCCTAATCATATCACTTGATGATTCCGGACCAGGATGGACGATATTGGAAGAAATACGAATATGAGTATGGATAGGATAGGGCAGGTTGTTGTTGTTAGTGGGGTAATAGAGAAAGGGGTAAAGATAAAGGGGTAATAGAGAAAGAGGGAAGAGAAGAAACATTTCTTCATACCCCTTTTTTCTTACCCTTTTTCTACTACCGCCGACAATACTCGCCTATGCCTTGTTTGTTTATTGTTTTGTCATCATTCAAAATTATATACACTTGCACGTTGGTTGGGTGGGTGGTTGGTTGAGCCTGGAGTAGATGGATGGACATGGTTTGTTGATTTTGTATTATGGAGTAGATACCTTGCCTATATAAGATACCTTAGGTACTCGCTTTTTCTACACGGGTGTTTTTTTTTTTTTTTTCACCTTTTAGATGTTTCACTCTGCAGTGTTGCCGAGGTTATTGAGGAAAATGGCATTGTAACGTACATACACTACTTGCAAGTGGTTGCTGTTGTGTTAGGGTAGGTAGCACATGACAACACCTTCTACCAAGATCAATGATATGGATGCAATACTAGTACCTAGTAGATATGCCGTGCTGAATTGTGTCTTATTATGTACCGTGTAACATTGTATGCTGTGTAAATGCCTACATACATGTATGTGGTGTTGTACAGATTCATGATTACACTGCATACATTGTAAAGATATAAGCGAGTTAGATAAGCCTGTACTATGCTAACATAGTAGTGGTAGGTATGCATTTAAACTGTGTTGTTCTATGCCAAGTGCATTGTATTATGAATCATTATGAATTAGTATACTACAGTGTGGATTTCATTCCGTACCTACATAAGTCCAGATTTCCATGTCTTTAATAAGGTTACTTCCCCTTTCCCCCTGTCCCCATCCCTCCATCCTCCCCATCCCAACCCGACAAGAGGCCCCATCTATATACATCTATTTATCAATTCAACATAAAAAAAATATTTATTTAATTAATACCTAAACTAGAACAATAAAATATATCCACAACGCCCACTTCCGCATCCACTTCCATACCATACTAAAATCCCAACTATAAAAACTCGCTTGGGCTGCAGTGCGGCCCTCTCCTTTCTCCTTTCATGATGGCCATGGGCCATCAGAACCTACTGAACTTGATGTCACGTCGAAATATCCTCGTGCCAACCCTCTGCATCGTGCTGCTAATTGCAGTATGGTCATTTCGTATACCTAACAACTCCCTTAGCTGGCTCGAGCCTAGCGCCGACCAATCCTCTCCCTCGACATCCCTAGCTCCCCCTCCGCATTTCGGGAACGATGTCGACCTGTCAGATCCCGAAGCCCCCTTTATCAGCTGGCCGTTGAAGCGGGTCTGTGACGAAGCTCACTGGGTTGATGGTCTCGTCTATGTCTGCGACAACAACTCGGGCGGCATCGGCAACATACGAAACTACATTCAGACCTGCATCCGCTATGGCCTCGAGGCCGGTGCCACCGGGCTCGTCGTCCCCAAGATCCGCAAGCGCAACAAGGACGATCTAGCTGACCTCTTTACCGACTACCTCCCCTTTTCCTACATGTTCGACGAGAAGCACTTCAAGAACGCCTTCCGTACGAGCTGCCCACAGATCACCATCTACGACGACGTGAAGGATGTCCCGGGTGTCGGTGAGAAGCCTAAGATCGAGCTCATCACGCCCAAGGACTTCGGTAACCGCGAGGGCTGCGACGTGAAAGATCAGAACCGCCACACGGACCGTTTTGGTGATGTCTTCCGCCGCTGGCTGCGCGACGGTGGCAAGGACGGCAAGTTCCCCGCCCCGTCCAAGACACACCCGCGCCTCATCCGCTTCAACTGGGGCGTGCTATGGGACTGGCAGATCTACCGCGACGGGCCCGAGTTCGCCAACACGTTCGGCAACATCCTGCGGTTCAACGACCAGCTGTTGCGGCTCGGCAAGACGGCCCTGAAGAACATGCACGCCTTTGCGCGCGCCAATGGGGCCGCAGAGCAGAAGGGCATCGGCGGCCCCGGTGCCCGGTTCCTCGGCGTGCACCTCCGCACCGAGAGCGACGCCCTCGGCTTCTGGCCCACCTACAAGACCCAGTCGGAAGGGTACGTTAAAGTCGCGCGCACCAAGGGGTACGAGACCGCCTACCTGGCCACAGGCAACGCGACCGAGGCGCGCAAGTTCGCCAACTTCGCCAAGGACCGCGCCCAGACCAAGGTCGTCACCAAGACGGACCTGCTGACGGGCAAGGACCTCGAGGAGCTGCAGTCCCTGAGCTGGGACCAGCAGGGGCTCGTTGATTTCGTCGTCCTGCTCGGCAGCGAGTACTTCGTCGGCACCATGCCCAGCAGCTTCTCCGTGTACATGGCTATGAAGCGGCACCTACGCACCGAGGGCATTTACACGCGCCCTTACAAGGTGGGCACCGAGGGAGATGGGCTGTCGTACCTCGTGGGGAATTACGATAAGTACTGGGCTGGGTGGCTATTTATGTGGGATGGCATGTGGCCTTGAAAAACGCTTTCCCTCCTCGTTTTCTCCTTGTTATTATTGTTTTAGGCTAGGTACCTATCAATTTATGGGAGTTTGTGTTTTTTTTTTTTTTCCTTTTGGCGTAACGTAGTTTTTCTCCTTGGTCGTTTTATGTGATGAACATGAATACCATGGGCTAAGTATAGGCAAAAAGAGGTAGGGGGTGGGTTTTATAGAGATCATGAAGAAAAGAAAGAAAAGGGAGAAAGAGTGATGAAGAAACAGAGAGAATGATGGAGAAGAGAGAAGTGAGTATGATCTAGTTGAGATATATTTAGATATATACAATAAATAACTATCACACTACGTTGAGGTGGACTTCACTGTAGAGGACTAAGTACGTTTTGTTAGTAACTTGTGAGGTTGTAGTTCGGGCGTCTCTATTGATCTTCTTTTCGTCTCGGATACAAGAGTATAAGACCTGCATCAAACTCTCGAATCAGGATCTGATTATATAACCTTGATTTCGTCTTAATAGATTAGTTGTATGAACAGTTCCGTGTAGTGTACGAGAATCCTTATATACATGTGTTCAAAGAAGGATAATTATACGCAAACCCTCCCTAGAAGCCAGACATCCTAATACACATGATACAATTTAACCCATATCGTATATACAGGGAAATATTATAACAAGAAGAATGGTCAGGGGATGACATTTTTTGTTGCTTTCAAGCTCAAAGCTCTCAAGTAAATTTCTCAGTTTTACTTATACACATCCTCGCCGGCTAAAACACCTAATCTACGCATCGTGATACATACTGTCTTTTTCTTATTCGTGGATCTCCTGTTTCTGGAACAGACCTAGACACAAGAAAACGTTGTCAGCACAAAGTCTACAGGTTATGTAAAACTGAACCAGCGTATTCCCATTCCCACGTTCTTCTCTTGAACAGGGGGAAGGTGATGAGGTAGGAATTTAGAGAATAATTGAATAAGCAAGGTTTTGGCTCCTCAAGAGCAACTTACCCTCGATCTCGGGCATCCACGGGTCCCGGAGCCGGCAGAAGAACTCCCCCTTGGGCTCGACCTGCCCGCGCGCGTGGTCCTCGAGCGTGCCGTAGAACACGTATATGTAGTCTCCCGCATTAGCCTGTATACGTTCTCCGTCAGTCGACTATCAGCATCATCATCGTCATGTGTCAGGAGCATATGTAAGTTTACAAGAAATAACGAACATAACAAAATAAGAAATAAAGAATCAGAGGATAAAAAGGACACACGCACCCCGTACTCCAAGATCCCCGACCCGCACACCCCGCAGAACTCCCGGTGCAGCACGGTGCCGGACCCGTTATCCGCCTCGTGGACGCGGACGGGGCTTTTCCCTTCCTCGGGTGCTCCCCCTTCTCCTTCTTTTCTGCTGTCACTGCCAGGAGTGAGGTAGCGGAACGCGGACCGCGGCACGCGCGTGGTCACGCCGCAGGCCCCGCCGGTGAACTTCTTGCAGTTGCGGCAGTGGCACAGGCTCGTGCGGGCCTGGGAGTCGGAGGAGGGGTCCGAGAGCTCGATGGCGTAGCGGGTGAGGCCGCAGTAGCAACTACCTGGAAGGGGGGTCATCTTTTTTTTTTCTCTCCTCCTCTTTCTTTTTTTTAAAAAAAAGATCTGTTTTGCTTGGTAATTGGTTCTATGTAGTAGGTAGTAAGAGAAGAAACTTGAGGAAGAAGGTTAGGTAAGTTAGGATGTGTTGGTTGGTTTGCTTGTTGATGAATAGATGCTGTGTAGGTACTTTATTGGACTGGGAACTTAAATTAATATGACGTACGATAAAGAGAAGCGCAAAGGAGGGAAAGATGGAGGATTTAAAGCTATCTGGTAACGGATGTCAATATGTGATGGGCTCTCGTCCTACTTACGTGACGAACATTCGACGTCACGAGTAAAGGGGTATTGCCTTCTCCAAATCATATGACCCCAGAATCCTAAATCCACACCACGGCTCGGCCCGCTAGTATAGCGTAACTTCTATAACAACAATAATACTTATGAAGTTGAAAAAAAGGGGGTATGATGTCTGAATTGTATATTCAATATCCTCATCTTCCTGGAAAGCCAATAATACCTGACTTTTATTTTGTGATATTATTTCTAGAGTGCCTTATTCGTAAATTTCCTGTTTTGGGAACACACCCAGATAGATGGAGGAAAATGTCGTTAGCACAAGTATATATATATATCTTGATCGGTGTAGCATCTCATATATCTCTTATACTTTTTCTTCTTCTGATTGCGGAAGGAATAGGAATAGCTGGCTAGTAAATTGACTAACCTATATTCATCATTGCGAACACACACATCCTAGGCTTTACTGCTCTTCATGACGACGAGTCGATAAGACTAAAGAGGCAGGGGAGAGTACAGACTTTAGAGATCTAGGCAAAGACGACATTATCCTCTTCCCAAGGCTATCAGTAGGTTGTGCAAGTTAAAGGATATCCCATCAGTCAAGCCTTCGCTGCCGACGTCTCTGCGACCTCCGTTTAGGTTTAGCTATACCGTGTTGATTGGCATGTATTTTACAATTGTTATTTTTTTATTTCCTCAGTTATCTCGTTAGGTTGCGCTTTTATCCAAGCAATGAGCAGAAAATAATGTCTCTCTGCCCTTTAACTAGTCACCAGATTCCTTTTTTAATCCCTTAGACATAATATGTAGATGCTCAATCTTCTGATAGGTACCTAGGTAGGTAGGTATTTACTCAGCCTTAGCAGAGACTGGCGTGCTTTTCTTCAAGCAGCCTTGACAGATACCACCGACAAAGCCCTTGTTCTGTCGGTTTCTCACTCCGCACTCCCTGCAGTGCAGCGGGCAAAGATACCTATCGCAACCCCTCGCCGGACACTCTACCTTCCAGCGGCAGTCCTGCGTCAGGTGCTGGCCCCCGCAGGGACACCGCTTCAGGGCGCACTTCCGACCCGTGTGGCCCTTAACGCCGCACATGCAACACCGGTACGCGCACATCATAGCGGACTTGTGCTTGGCGTGGTTCGGTGGGTAAGGCGACCCGCATCGCCGGCTGCAGGGGACGGAGCAGTGAGGGGCAGTGTGGCGCTGCGGGAAGGGCCGGCACTTGCACCGGTTCACGGCCTTGATGGTGCAGTTACGGGCCTTGTGCTCGGAGGAGTCGCAGTACCCGCACGGTAAGGGGCAGTCCTTGGTGAAGTGGTTGTTTCGAACGCCACAGTTAGTACACGAGTGCTTTATCACCTGCTTCTTGCTATTGCGGTCCGGCAGGCCCTTGAGAATCCACTCGGGCGGGTCGTGGAACATCGCCTCTATGTGCGTCCGGCTGAGACTCCGCCGACGGGATAGCTTGTCTACTTTGGAGAGTGGGAGGCGAGGAGAATATACGAGCTGATATAGGATAGGCGGATTTGGGTATAAAGGCGTCCTGAGCCACGAATTAGGTAGGGGTAAGCTATGAGACCGACGAGGCCTGCCGCGACGGATTACGTTTGTGTTATCTAGAGACTTTTCTATATACCCCTCGCGCCTTGCCTTGATACAACCAATATTTATCGTATCGATCTGAGGTACTTGATGTTTGACCCGCGAGGGGGGGCTAGGATCTGGGGAGAAGTCACGCCATTCGAATACGCGAAGAGGCGGCTGTTGGTACCCTGAGACCAGTGAATTCTGATGATGGACAGCCGCCGCTGTCTGGAACTGCTTAATATGTGCTACCATATCTTTCTTCCAGCACGGGGGCGGTACCGGCTTTGAGATATAACCTGAGAGACGAAGAGATTTGATATAATAGCTTAATTCAGGACTTATCTCCATAAAATACCTTTGAACAAGGTCGGAGATCCAGTCCTGGACTGCAGGCGACTTTTCGAATTTTTCCAAATCGCGTAGCGGTAACAATATTCGCACGGTTGTATGAGTCTCAAGTAACTTTGATAGGACCTGTAGATCAAGCCCGAGCTGGCGGTCCTGCGACTTGATGGCACTAAATGCATGACGTTCATACATTTTCCGGAGATAAGTGCTCGCTTTCACACGACGCGGAATCATGTAATCATCCATGATGCGGTTCACAAGGATATCACGTCCCCCAAGTGGCCGAGGCGAGTATCGTCTGAAATCCAGATCGACCCCGTTCAGGGGGTAGTGTAAAGACATCTGGGGAAGGCCGGGGCAGGGCCGGGGTAAAGCCGGAGGAAGTATGGATTTTCTTTTTTTTTTCTTAGAAAAGAACTGGGCGTCTATTGACTACCGAAGGTAAGGGGGAGGTGGGAAGGTGGGGAGTGAGGGGCCGTATCTCGGCCAGAAGCAGATCGTCAGATTGTGTTCTGTGGTTTACTCCTTTTAGTTATTTTTTTCCTTCTTATTTTTTTTCTCCCTCCCTTTTTTTCTTTCACTCTTTTTTTTGGACTCACGATGCTGATCGATCGAGTACGACCAACTGGTCCATTTGTTCAGGCATCCAGTCTCCAGTCCGAGTGTAACATGCGCCTCCCGGTATATCTATCATTTCTCTTCTTCTGCTATCATATTTCATAAAGGCATGCAACTCGCAGATATTCCCGTTGGTAGGAGACCGGACTAGACTGAGGAGTCGCGGAGGGGTGAAAGAAGATATCGTACTGAGTAGGTATGAACTTGGAAGAATCAAGTTTAGGTTACCAACTTAACCAGACGGAGGACGGAGAAGAGGGAGAACGGGCCGCTATTTGAGAAACGACAACTCCTCTAATCGCATAGTCGTATTCATCTATCGTGGACATGCATGTAGGAAATATACCCCTGGTTTGAACATCGTTGATCTCCCGCTAATTTCGGCCCGCGGAGGCAGACGATTCCTATACTCCGTGAACCAATCCGGCAAGTCGCCCTGAGGCCAAAATGTTCGGACCAGGTCCCCGGCCTGGTCCCCCAAGCCCTACGCCTATTTCATCAACGCTCAGTTGCTTCTCCGTGACGATGTGAGCATCTGGGCTTAGAGAAATCCTCCTTCTTGGCGTTTCCCAAGGGGGGTTAGACGCAGATGTTCTGGTCCAGCCGAGATGGAAGCGTTTGTCGTCAAGCTTGCCCCGGCTTCGTGCTTATGGCTACCCTAGAGGCAGGGCTTGAGAGTGCTGAGAACCTGGTTCTGCTAGTCCTGACAATCAAAAAACCTGCACCCAGTTCCCTGGTTTCCGTATACGCCGCCCGCCGTCCACATCCTGGTCTTTACTTCCGCTGTTAATGTATCTCAAAATGTATCTACTATACCCCGAACGCCTTGTTGGTCATCAACACGCATCCCGTCATCGATCCCATAATACCGGGGGGAGATATTCCTCCTATGAGCACGTCACTAATAGATCAATGTATCCACAAGCTTGTTAATACGACGATGCTTAGTCGTTCCCCGTCTCAGCTCAGCTTTCCATCTGATCCTTCCGGGGTCCAGGATGTGATATATCTGCCCTGTGTATAAGCTGTGCTCGGTCGCCCATTCTGTAAACAAGTCGTCCTCCAGCCGTTTAGATTATTTCTCCGCTGCTGGGACAGTATCGTAGTCACCTTGCCGGTATTAATGGCTCGTCTAAATCTTCTCACGACTCTGCTTCTAGCAGCTGGCCTAAGTAAGCTCTGCTGATTACCCCTTAGTAACTGCTAATAAGACGGGCTTGCTGACACGGCGCAGACCTCCAACCATGTCTTGGCCAGTCGGGTACACCAACCGTTTTCACTGATCCAGACACCGGCATTATCTTCGATACATGGACTGTGCCAGACAGGTCCAAGGGGGCTACTGGCGTTGCGACGTATGGAGGCCTAACGTTTGGTCTTGCTCTTCCACAGGATGCTCTGTCGACCGATGCCGATGAGTTTATCGGGTACTTGGTTAGAACCCCCATATTGTCCTTCGTAACTAGCTCGTGCATTAACAGGTTCGACAGCAATGTGGCTCCAACAGCACTACGGCCACTGGATGGTGTGGTATTTCTTTCGGCGGACCCATGACAAACACTCTTCTTCTCATGGCTTGGCCATACGAAGATCAGATATTGACATCATTTAGATTTGCTACGGGTTACACTCTACCCGGCGTGTACACCGGTGACGCCTCTTTAACCCAAATCTCTTCCGTCGTCAATGAGACTCATTACACCCTGATTTTTAGATGCCAAAACTGTCTCTCGTGGGATCAGGGCGGTGCCTCAGGATCCGCATCGACTAGCGATGGCTCGTTACTCTTAGGTTGGTGCAATGCTCTCCCTGCTCCCGGGAATCCAAATTGCCCCGATGAGATCACTATCAGGCAGCACAACAACGGCGAATCTCTCTGGCAAGCTACACTCAACGCGGATGCTGCCAATCCGTCTTACACAGAATGGGCTGCTCTAGCTACAGCTACCGTGACAGGGAGTTGTGATGCCGCCCCGACGACAACCACGACAACTGCCACAACCACTACAGCCACAGCCACCGCTACCGGCATCCCAGTACCAACCGCAACCTACGACTACATCGTAGTCGGCGGTGGCGCTGCAGGAATTCCCATGGCCGACAAGCTGAGTGAGGCAGGCAAGAGTGTCTTGCTCATTGAAAAGGGACCACCATCGTCAGGACGATGGGGCGGTACACTAAAGCCCGAATGGCTCGACGACACAAACTTAACCCGATTCGACGTGCCCGGTCTATGTAACCAAATTTGGCATGACTCGGCCGGCATCGCTTGCACAGACACCGATCAGATGGCCGGGTGCGTGCTCGGCGGAGGCACTGCCGTCAACGCCGGTTTGTGGTGGAAGGTCTGTCGTGTACGATCTAAAAAATATTTAGAGATGGTTGCTGACTGGAGATTTTAGCCCTACTCTCTCGACTGGGACTACAACTTCCCCGACGGATGGAAGTCCGCTGACATGGTCGGTGCCACATCTCGGGTATTCTCTCGTATCCCGGGCACGGACACGCCGTCACAAGACGGCCAGAGGTATCTGCAGCAGGGATTCAATGTCCTTTCAGGGGGTTTAGCAGCCGGCGGATGGACCGAGATCACGGCGAATGATTCCCCGGACGAGAAGAATCATACTTTCTCTCACACGCCTTTCATGTTCTCCAATGGCGAGAGAGGCGGACCGATGGCGACATATCTGGTTTCTGCCAGCGAGCGTGATAACTTCAAGCTGTGGACTAACACTGCGGTGAAACGCGTCGTCCGAACTGACGGCCACATTACGGGTGTTGAGGTGGAAGCTTTCCAGGAGGGCGGATATACTGGAGTCGTCAATGTCACGGCGGACATTGGGCGTGTAATTCTGTCTGCTGGCACGTTTGGCTCGGCCAAGATTCTCCTGAGAAGTGAGTTGCTGCTATTTTCAATCGAAGTTGATCTTGGAGAAGTGTTTTCTGACAATCTCAGGTGGAATTGGTCCGGCCGACCAACTTGAGGTGGTCCAGTCATCAACAGATGGGCCGACCATGATTTCGAATGACTCTTGGATCAACCTTCCTGTCGGTTACAACCTGGAAGACCATACCAACGTAAGTTCCCATTTCACTAGAATCTGTGTCGCAGTCCACGCTACTAACGAGGCTCTTAGACTGATACCGTTATCACCCATCCCGACGTCGTATTTTACGACTTCTACGAAGCCTATGACGCTCCAAACACGACGGATGCGGATTTATACCTAGGTGAGTTTTCAATACATTCTTCAACAAAACGACATACTGAACTGACATTCCTCGCAAAGATAAACGCTCGGGTATCTTGGCACAGGCAGCTCCAAACATTGGGCCCATGTAAGTGAAATGCTAACTTGTTCTATGAAATGGCATCTGACAACTTCGCAGGTTCTGGGACGAGATTACCGGCGCCGACGGCATTGTGCGACAGCTCCAATGGACAGCCAGAGTAGAGGCTAGTGATGGAGTAGAATCCCTAAGTATGTATATTCCTTAAGTTCGTTGCAGGTATGCGTTGATTGACTTTTTAAACCACAGCGGCCATGACAATGAGCCAGTATCTAGGACGGGGTGCGACGTCCCGTGGTCGCATGACTATTACCAAGGCCCTAACGACTGTGGTCTCTACACTTCCGTATCTCCATGACGAGAATGACGTGCAGGCTGTCATTCAGGGAATTAAGAATCTTCAGGCGGCCCTGGCAAATGTCGAGGGGCTTACTTGGCAATACCCGGCTTCCAACACGACAGTTGAGGATTTCGTGAACAATGTAAGCTACATCACTATTGCCCACTTCTAAGATCCACTTGTTAACTATTAAACCAGATGATCGTCTCATACAGCAACCGTCGCTCGAACCACTGGATTGGTATGTTCCTTCTTCATCTCGTACAATTGCTTTTAGCCTAAACTCGCAGCTGGGAAAGCAAAGAAAGAGGAAAATAAAAAGGGCTAATGAGATAATTTAGGAACCAACAAGCTTGGCACGGACGACGGCCGGACTGACAATGGAACTGCGGTCGTGGACCTGGACACCAAGGTCTACGGCACGGACAACCTTTTCGTCGTCGACGCTAGCATCTTCCCCGGACACATCACCACAAACCCCTCCGCGTACATCGTTATCGCCGCGGAGCACGCCGCAGAGCGGATTCTCGCCCTAGCTGCGCCTTAAATACATGTGATTTATAGATGATGAGATTTATGAAGGCATATCAAAAAGGGAAAGAAAAACATTGATATCGTGTTTTCATTGCATGAGGCATGGACGTATCGAGTATTTTTGAAGGGGTTATTATTTCGTTGTACATATTATACATTTATATCAACTCTGCATATATCGAGCTTGAATCGAACATATTTTCTGTAACTATCATGGTACTGTTGATCCTAAAAATCTCTTTCAGCTTTAGTGCTCTAAGTTCTAGTCAAAGGTCGGAAAAATGCTCATAAAGTAATATGTATATCCCTAGTATATCAGTCTCTTGTTGCCTCGGTCTTTGAAAAGCAGTAAACCTTCTCTTACAACACATCATGATATCTAAACAACCCCCTTCCCCTTCCCCCTTAAGCACTGCTTGTAATCTACACACACGGGCAAAAGCTAAGTTCTTATTCGAATGGACTTGGCTATAAGACGACATCTAATTTTTCCTTTTTCCTGTATGTAATCTTCCACGTGGCAGGCGTACTTTACTAGTCTAGCATTGTCAGATCCTACGAACCGCGAAGCTAGCAGTATCTTTTAAATCTTAAAGCAGCAGCAGCAGTAGCCAGAGTCAATGTAACATCGGCTCATGCGCGATCCTACCCTACCATACCGACCTATGCACCCCAATCCCCGTTTTTCGCTCTCCCCCAGATTCGTTATCAGCTAGCCCGCCCCCTTACTTTCTGCTTGCATAGGTAGGTATCTATCTTTCTATCTATCTATATATTCAGCTCCAGTCAGATAGTCAATCAAGTTCGTCCACTCCCATTTGGGAATGATAAGTTGCACTAGATAATGCCGAGATCTCCCCGGGACTTAGAGATACGAAATATCGGAGATATAAAAAAACAAAAGGAAGGGATTTCATGTAGTTTGTAAATATCTAGGTTAATTCAACAGATATCTCCAACGTAATACCAGATAAGGTACGCAGGCACTACTATCGGAGTCTTTCGTATGTATGGCACCCTGTCTCCTGGGGGCTTCGCGGCGAGCAAGCGGAAACGTCGGGATGTCCCCTATACTAAGCTCGGAGACTGACATTGGGGAAAGGTTCGGCGAAATGGAGCTTGAAAGTGGATTACATGATTACTATTGTTCATTTCAATTGATGTTGATGAGTAAATTAGCTAGCGTAACAGTCTTACATGCGATACTTGTAATCTAGTATGTGAGGCAGTATGGTGACTTGTAGGTTGATTGTGACTTCTCTCACCCCCTATTCGTTAATATACGTGATGCTTCACGTGAATTTGCTCTATGTAGGTCCTTGACGATGGAATAATTCTATTACCCCAAGAAAATTGTGATACTGGCTGCTATTAATGCAATCTCAGTACCAAAAGGAAAATAAGATCGTTCTCTAACCTACACAGAAGTCATCAACCCGGCACTGCATGCATAGTACAGGAGTGTCTGTATGGCAATACCGTCCCAATCTTACTGTGAAGGTCTCATGTATGTCAATATACATCGTAAAGCAACTGTAGACGACAATGACGATGACGATGGTGTTTCTAATTCCTATGCTTCCACCTTAGACTAGCACACTGAGTCTTCCAAGTCATTCCAAAAAGAAAACAAATTCCCCTCGTCTCATTCATCCTCTACCCAGGTTCCTACCCCTCCTTGAATGATATGCGCGGTCTATATCTAATTCTATTCCACGATGTTACGTGTCTTTGCCAGTAGTATCTATATCTCTAATTTCCATTTCCCCTCCATCTGGTTTAAAACTCCATGCCTCTGGTATCTCATACCATCCCAATCCCGTGTTATCCTATATCCTATATCTGTGTCTTTGTATGTCTAATATTCTATATCAAATGAACCCCTCCCCCCTCAAAAAAATACATAAGAAAACTTGACTTGTAAAAGTCTATGAGCCAATACCAAACTTTCCAAGGAATGCAGAGAGAAAAAGAAAAAGAAAAAAACACCGAAAACTCAGGCGACCATCTTCTGCCCCAAAGCACTACCACGCACACCCATACCCCCCACCGGCGTTGTCCTAACCAGCGCCCCCTTCCTCCCCGCCTCCTCCTCCTCAATCTCCTCCCTCCGATTCAACCAACTCAAATACGTCTGCCACGCGACGGCCACGACGCCGGCCAGCGCGGGTCTATACTCGGGGGCCACGAACGCGAAGCTCACGGCCGTGACGGCAGGCCAGACCTTGCAGCTGGCGGCGAAGCTCACGGGCACGGCGCGGCACACGCGGTCCCAGGCCTCGCGCGGCGAATCGCCCGCGAGCAGTGCCTGCGCGCCGAAGAAGTACGCCCCGAACGCGGGCGTGAACAGCAG
This sequence comes from Camillea tinctor, assembly GCA_022578605.1. Classification (NCBI taxonomy): domain Eukaryota; kingdom Fungi; phylum Ascomycota; class Sordariomycetes; order Xylariales; family Graphostromataceae; genus Camillea; species Camillea tinctor. The sequence continues at coordinate 164,996 of MU394107.1, forward strand.
CTGGTTGACGAGCACCTTGGTGGCCACCGACAGCGCGCGCGAGGACGCGAAGTTGAACGACCGCTCCAGAAGCGCGAACCACGAGTACCCCGGGATGGCGGCGGCGCCGCCGATGAGCAGGGAGCGGGCGGTGCGGGCGGGGTCGTAGGAGGAGGATGATGTTGGTTTAGTTGCGTTGGGGTCGTTGGAGGAGGAGGCGTTCATGCGCTGCGCGCTGAGGTCCGCGCACAGGTATATGAGCAGCGAGGTGGCGACCTGGGTGGCCCAGGGGCGGGCGCGCTGGGCGCGGGCGTAGGCTTCTCCCGCGCGGGTCAGGGGACCGAGGCGCTTCCAGAAGACTGCTCTCCCCCCTCCCACCCCTCCTACTCCGACTTCTACTGCTGCTTCTGCTGCTACCGGTTGTCCATTTCCTGCCCGGGGTTGCGCTTCTGCTGCCGAGTGGAAGGCGTTGTTCGGGCCGGTCGTCTTCGGGTTTGTTATTGTTGTCTTCGGACTTGAGCTGTGGGGGGGAGTAGATGGAGATGGAGAGGATGAGGATGAGGACGGGGACGAGGTCGAGGTCTGTCGTCGGGAGGTGCGCAACGGGTGATGGATACGCTGGGGAGTTCCGATGCGCGGCCTCAGCAGGACGCGGATGACGGGGCCCGAGGCCATGAAGCAAAAAAAAAGGATCGATCGTTTAATAGGGGGTTAGGTAGGATAGGGGTTTTGTTTTATTATTATTTTACCGTAAGTAGGTAATTATGCTAGGTGTTTATTCGATGGTTATCATGATTGCAAATATAAGTAGTTCCTAGGTTGAAGTTAGTTATAGTCAAGTGAAGGGAGATGAGATGTTGGTGATATTAAACAAGAGTCTCGGGAATGTAAGGGCGAGACTAAGCTATGCGCGTATTAATGAAGGGCGTAGATTAAATCCCGAGACATTAAGGGTTTTTATGCATAATCGAATTAAAGGTGAAATCACCGGAGGTTAGTATATTTAATTAATGACATATTAAGCACTTATACATTGTATGACCACTCTTAAATAGCAGAAACATAGAAGTACTTCGAGTCGTGATATACAATGCAAGTTAAAGGGGCTATCCGGCTTTAATCAAGTTTATTTTTCATTTTTGGCATATGCCACATCTTCTCATCCGCTTCTTCCCCCATATACGCCATACTTAAAGCTCAAAAATCCAAATACCCGACTATCAATAACAAATACGCCACCTTGTAATCCTCCAGCCTCGCTTAGAATATTGATTCTGCGCTTGTAATCTCTAATACCGACCCTGCACCTAGAAAGCAATCCATTCATCCATCCATCCATCCTATACCCTCCCTCTTCCCTCTTCCCTCTTTGCCTTCCCCTTAGAAAAACGAGAATAAAACATTAATTAGGTCCTCTTCCCCCTTCTCCCCCTTTCCCCTCATCTTTACCTTTCCCTTACATCCTTCCACCTAATCAGGACCCAGCTCCCCGCTAACGTACCCAATCTGCCTCCTCGCACCAGGCGGCCCGGCATTCAAGTTCGCCGCAAGCACGCTCTGGCTCTCGACCAGCTTCCTCTGCTCCTGGAGTCTTGTCCTGAACCTCGCGTCTGCGCCCTTCTCTAAGCGCTCCAGTTCCTCTCGCTCACGAAGTCGTATACTGCTGAGCTGATTCGCGTTCCCTACGCGTTCGCTACCCAGATCACGTTCGAACGTTAGCATCCGTGCGTGGCGTTGAAGCGCTGTCTCCGCCTCCGCCTCGGCAATGGTCTGTGCGCGCGAAAGACCTGCCTGTGTGAGCGCTGCTTCGTGCTGTAAATCTGCGCTCTGTTTCGCGCGCTGCTGGCGCATCGCGGCGTTGAACAGGTCCTCCTCGGCAGCGGCGCGTTCCCGCAGAGCTGCTAGGTCCGCACCGTGTGCGCGTTGTCGGCGCGCCGCCTCGAGCTCTGCCTGATGTGCTAGGATCTGCGCCTGCACGGCGGCTAGCTCCTTGTTACGTTGGATCGCGAGCGCGTGGTCCTCGCTATCCTTCTGTATCCTTGAAAGCCGCGCCTTGCGTTCCTGCTCCTCAAGTTGCAAGAACGTCGGTAGCCCTACAGCGTCGTCAGGCTGAGCCCCCGAGTTCGCGTAGTATACGTCCGTCCCTCGGTTGGCGCGCAGGAGCGTCAGGAGTTGGGACTTGTGATCCGTGTCAGGAAGTACGCGTTGGGCGTACATAGTGGGTGAGTATGTGAATTTACCGTCGGTGTATTGGTTGAAGGATTTGTTGATATGTTTCCACATACCTGCTCGAAGGAGCACTTTAGTTGTGGTGATAGGATCGTTTGATTCAAGGGCAAGAAGCAGAATCGACTTCCCTTCTAACTGTAGAGATATATCGGAGTCGCTCTGTAAAAGAAAGGTTATAGCCTTCTCCATAGCCTTCTCTTTGATGGCTGTGATTTCTCCTGAGTCGGCAGCGTGTAGACAGAGCTCACCTAGGGCGCTTCGTCCGCCGTGCAACGGGCTCGGGAAATCAGGTTCATGTCCGTACTCGACTAATACCTGCATAGCCTGTAAGTTAAGTTCGCGAGCGGCGTTGTGTAAGGACCCGTCATTTCTAGAGGCACCAGCTGCCAATAAGTTCGACATCATTCCGATAGCTAGGTCGCCCCCGAGAGCGGACGCCATTGACAGAGGAGACTTTCCAAGCGCATCTGTTACGTCCACTTCTGCGCCAGCTAAAAGGAGAGATTTTACAATATCCTGCCGGCGGGACTGGATAGCTAGCATGAGAGGGGTGACGCGGGAGACGCGCGTCTCAAAGTTCACCCTAGCTACACAGCACGTTAGCATAGATCTTAAGGAAGCGAATGAAAGTTAATGACACTTACCACCCCTATCAATCAGTATGTTAACAATATTACTGCTGATCTTCTTCTGGGGTTGTAATAGAGTCCACATGAGAAGCGTGACGGGCTCGTGTTCGACATCCTGAATCACCTGGCAATTCGTCATCTGCTCATGATAGAACCCAATGTCAAGCAGCGCCTGAAGGATCTTGGTAGACCTTGGAAATTGCGACAGTGCTCGCACGACAACTGGTTCTGACTCCGGGTGGACAAACATCACATCGATCTTGCTTAGACCATCGCCGTACTCCGTGAAAAGCGTGATTAGGTCGTGGATCTCATCTTCAGAGACTGCGGCCTCAAAAATGCGAGAAAATGCCAGAGTGACTGCCTCAACGTCGGGGTTGGCATTTAATAACCTCTTGAGGAGCTCCGTATGCCCCTGTGCAGCCGCCGCCTGCAAAGCCTCCCCGTTATTATAGTTGACATCTGCATCGTACTTCAAAAGGAGGTCCACAAACTCGTGCATAACATGGCTTGTGTTGCTATTGTATAGTTTCAAGACTGCGACGAGTGCACACCCAACCCCTTCTCCGCGAGCCCCTTTTCTAAGAAGGCACTTAGCAATCTCGTATCCACGCTCAGAAAGCCATGTCCCAATGTTTTCCGGCACAAAGGCTTTGCTAAATACGACCGAAGCCTCCTCGGCTGTGATTTTCGATTCGAGAAGCTGGGCAAACGACGGTGCTGGCAAAGTTTTGATTGCGTCGATTAAAGTCTGACAGCCATTGACAACTGGGGACGCGCGGTTGTGGACGAGAAGATGTATGAGTCTCTCCTCCGGGTTCTCTTCATTGACCACCCGATTTAGCGCTTCATGGACGGCATTTGGCACTGGCCTGCCCGCTTGGAATATCCATTCCATGACGGTAAATCTGGTGTCCCTACTCAGATCCCAGGCTGCCTCCAGGGCTCGTACTAAAGTGTGCGACGACGGTTTTTTCTACATTTTTATTAGCATGGGGTAATATAAAGATATGACTTCCGAAATAGCTCACCTGACGTCCTCCTACTTCGATAATGCCCAAAAGCATTTCTAGATTGCCCAAGAACGCACTTCTCGTCGCTTTCTCTACAGACTCTCCATCATTGTAGTCCGGGCTAGCCCCATACACAAGCAGGAGCTTGACAATCTCTTTCCCATCATCTCCATATCTCACAGCCGAGATGAGCTGCATGTCAACCACCTCTCCCGTAACACCCATTTGCAAAAGTAACTTGAATACCTCAGCACGCTTTGATAAATCACCTATTTGTGTGGCGGCCTGGAATCCCCTCTGCAGAGTTTGCTCGCTGGCCTTTATATTACCTGCAAGCAGCATCTCCAAAACATCAACAGCGCCCGATTTACACGCCTCTATAATAGCCTGCCCATTCTTGTGTTCTACACTACCGCCGTTTTGGACCAGTATCGTACCAAAATCAAGATCGCCATCCGACGCCGCCGCAAGGAGTGCATCAGATACAACTTCCCCCGATGCGCCAGCTTTCAGCAAGTTGCTACACGATATGCTTCGAGATCTTTTGTTTTTACCCCTAGAAGCTTGCGCAAACCCATTGTTCAAAACATCTACCGAGAAGGTCTTCTTCCCTAGAATTAACTCCACGATATCCTGGTTTTCGTTCTTGATCGCTTCTATAAGGGCCTGGCCATCTTCAGTGTCGGCACGGGCGAGCAGAGTATTAATGAGTGGGATGTCGTCGGGGTAGGTAGTGACGGCAAATACAAGAGCCCTGTTGACTTCTCTCGCTGGTATACCACCTTCTAATATCTTTTGCGCAAACGTCAGTCTGTCCATAAGGTCTTTAATGCGGAGCGCGTGGGGCATGGCGAATGCTAGGGACATCGGACTCGGAGAAGCTGTGAATAAGATTTCTACGAGCTGCATGTTGGCTTGGGCCACAGCTCGACAGAGTGCTTCGGCATTTTGGGCGTTAACATCAGCACCATTGGCTAGCAGAATCCTCAATGACGAAAAGTTTTGCTCCTGTGGAGGCGTCTTCAAAATCCACAGCACTTCTTCGGTGAGAAGCCTGGTGACCGTGTCTTTAGATTGCGTTCGACTCAATATTGAGTTCAGTTTATTAGCTTTGACAGGCGAACTTGGGACCTTTGCCAACCCTCCCAAGCCCCGGTCTAGACTCTGTGGATTTGGCTGCCCTAGTGCAAGAATCATCTCCAAAACTTCCGGGTCTGGGTTTTGCGCAGCATGTTCAACAGCAATACCCTCATTAACATTGACGTCGGCGTTACCTTGCTGTAGGAGTGTCTTCAGCAATCGTTTGTCTAGAGGGTCAGTAAGAACTACTTTATCCAAAGCATTAGAAACCTCGGTGCCACCTTGAGAGGCGCCAGCTGCTAACAGCATAGTGATCATCTGCAATCGTATTGATGTATCGTTCACTTCCATAGCCCTGGGGATTGCCTTCGCTGCTACCTGGATAGTCGGTTTGCTCTTCAGAAGTCTTTCTAGGAGGCGCATGTCCTTCTGCTCTATAGCTGCTGTTATGCTGTGACCCTCGTTGAAGTTCACGTCGGCATTGTAGCGGAGGAAGAGAGCAATCAGTTTTTCGTCTCGATGAGGCGGCTTCTCGTCTACTGCATTCTCAAGCGCAGAGTGGACAGACGGACCTGATAATCCCGCACGTAGAAATGACTCTGTGATCTGATAGCGTTCGAGAGTCGGTAGATTTCGCGTGCTGGGGAAGACTTGTGCCAAGGCGACAGGGGTGGGTGGCTTGTTTGATAGAATCAAATTAGCAATCGCAGTGTCTCCTTTCTTGACAGCGATTTGCAATGCTAAAGCACCCTTGTGGTCGGTCGAAGCAACCTCGTGGCGTTCGAAAACCATGCTTCGAGGGCCCTTCTTCAAGTCTTTATTTCCGACGATCTTACCACCGGGAAATAGAGGCGTAAGAAGAAGCTTGGCAGCCTCAACATCACCGGCTTCAGCCGCATCCACCAATGCCTCGTCCAGAGGAGTACCAGAGGCGCCTTTCCTAAGTAGAAGATTCAACATCAGGTGCCGGTCCTCGAACCTCATTTTCTTTGGCATTAAGCCCACACATTCGGATGCGTATGTGGGGCTTAGGGTGGATTTGCCATTAAGCAGGACCTCGACTAGATCGGTCTTCCCATTCGAAACTGCTTTGCGGATAACTATACCATCCTGATATTCGAGTGATGCTCCGTACGATACTAGAAGGTGGACCATCTCTGAAAAGTAGGTTGCGCTTGCCTGAACAAGAGCCTGGTTTACCAAATCGCCCTCTGCCCCAGCACATAGGAGAATCTCAGCCATTGCCATCTTCTCATTCGGATTAATGTTCTGGTGGCCCATTAGCATGCCAAACGCCTCATTCAGACCATGTTGTTCCGGTGGTCTATTGCCCAACACAATGGCTAGAGCTATGTCCCTTCGACCCAGCCCGACAGCAGCCTTCAATGCCGCAGCCCCGTCGTGGTTGCCATCGGCTGTGGATTGGCTCAGATAAATCACCGTCTCAAGACACCCGGCCCTGGCAGCCTCCACCATAGACTGAGAAATCCAAGATGCCGACGGTCGTCCCTCCGAGCTGACCACGAGTGCAACTATGTTGGGTTGTCCACCAACTGCACAGGTTTGTCGAAATGCGTCTTGCCCATCAGCGGTCTGAGCCGCACTCGCGCCGTACCTGATTAGTAGTTCGACGATAGCCTCGTTGCGATTTCGAATAGCAACGGGCAGCGCAGTATCCAGGCTCAATGCATCAGCATAGGGCAACAGTACCTCAACCATCTCTATTTGGCTATTCTTTACAGCGATTTGCAAGACCTGGCTCCGCTCAGCCAAGTCCAAGCTCTTCCTCCGTCCTAACAAGCTCGTCCGGCTCTTCTGGGCGAGGTTCAAGTTACCTCCCACCAAGTTAAGCTTCGTAATGAGCACCTCAGCCACACCAGGTGACCCCTGATTGGTGATGTGAGTGATGAGAGCACTGTAAATCTCCTTGTATTCCCAAACCTTTTTCTTGGTGGTGAATGCACGGGAGAGTGTACCCTTGGACTGCTGGTTGTGTGACTCGGTGAGGCGCTGCCTCTTTAGGAGTTCTTCGGCGAGAAACTCGTCATTATCGGACCGGTAGGAAGGGGGTTGGTCCGGCCTTGGCAGTGGTGACTGCGGACGTAGGCTGAGGACACCCCATTCCTCGCCGAGTTGACTGAGACGAGTATGCCGGGCATCCTGGACTGGGTAATGTTCCATGTTGATGTCGTCGTCTTCTCCGTCGTTGTTGTCGTAGCTAGACACGCGGCATGAGGCAAGTATCCACTAGAACACAGCTGCTTATTGCCCGGGAAGCCAGGCTACGGAGACAGGTGGTCTACCTATGTAGGGGGACTAGGGTTGTGAAGGAGAAGATGAATCGAGGGTATAGAGCAAGAAAGATGGTAGATGCATGCAATTAAACGCCAACATGAAGTGAAGTAGGCAGGCAGATAAACATTCGTCCAAAAGCAAGTCAAACGCTAAGGTAAAAGGTATCAAAAGCAATCTTCAATTGGATGCGTGTCTCTCAGAGACACACTGCAGTCGTCATATTCAGTCCTGGTTAGGTGGGAAAAGATGGGAAAACAAGTAGAGAATTTACTTGTCAGACAACGATGCGGTTGACAACGAGGTCTTTCACGTTAGTCAGGGACTGAAACTAAGAATCAAATCAACTTGACCGGTGGGTACAGGGTTAAGAAACTTGATAGATGGAGATGGATGAATCGAGGGATGGAGGGATGGTCTGGTCTAGGATATTCTTCTATTCAATAAATCACAGGTAGCAACAGAACAGAACAAAAAAAAAAGAGGTATTCGAATCCGGGATAGAATTGAAACGAAGGTGGATTTATATGAGATGAAAGGCCGGGCCAAGCGATGTTACAAGGTGAAGGAGTAGGTTAGGCGAGGGAGGGAAAAAGGTTCAAGTTAATAGTTAAGGTCAAAGTCCCCAAAACGTCAGGTCAGGGTCAGGTTGAGACGGTCAGAAACACAAAAACTGGAGATTTCAGGAGCCTCAAGAGCTTTTTCTCAGCCACATCCCCACAATTCTTCAACCTATAGGCGCTAAATTCCACGTAATGTACCATTCTATAGGTACCTAATTACACTGCAGTTGGTCATCCCCGGGCCATTGCAGCTTTTCAAGAAGCAAGCTGGGGTTACAGGGGGCTGTACATACCTACATGTACCTACTTACACCACATAACTTGGGCGTCTTAGTGAGGTAGTGTAACGAAACGTTAGGTACTAGGTAGTAATCCGGAATCCGTAGGCGCTTCGACAACTTTTGACAACCACACTAGCAGAAGTAGCTTGTATGTACATATATTACTACCTTTCTTGCACTGCCTCCTTTCTAACCGGGGCATTTATTTTTTTGGATCGACGTAGTGTAGTATTGGGTTTTTTTCTCTCTTTCCTTTTTGGTTGGTTCATTAGTTCCATATGACGTGACATTGAAGGAAACTCTTTTCTTTTTCCTTCGAGGTCTTATTATCCTTACCATTTGCTTCGGGCATAGGTATAAGTAAGGAGTCGTGTATTGCTTGCCATGGAAAGTATATGAGCAGCAACATTGGAATGTATTCACTTAGTTGATTTAAGAACACTTATCAACTCAGTGTCAATATGAAAGTTTCTATAACAGTTGACCTAACCCAGCGTTGGTGGTTGAGCATGTATACGAGCTGGTCCGTGCAAGGTAATGAGAAGATCAAAAGAATTCGAAGGAAGAATTGAAATCAATGTCGATCAATTTGAAAGGGCTACAACGATGTACGTATACCGAACCTAGCTGTTAGGTAACATCAGATTGCCTTAAGAGAAACTTATCAATATTCATATAAGAATTACCCGTTCAGAGTACCTTATAACATGAACCGTCCCAGCTACCGGCTTAACAACCTTATTACCTACAACTATACGCTTTAAGGTTGGTTACACTACATCAAGCTTTAAGTGACGTACCCCTCCCGCTCAATGGAGAGGGTTTCACTGCCGGACCCGGGTCCCAAATCACCATGGTCCAATGAATCCAATTGCCAAGTAAACATATAACCTACTAAGTAGCTGCCTGGATGAGCCTGCGCCGAACGAACGATAAGCCAAGTCCATCGCCACGAAAGCAGGCCACGCAAGTCCCGGCTGACGGGCTTTTTAATTATTTTTTTCTTCGCCTCCTGTATCGCCTCCTGTATATGTACGCAAGAACGACGACTTGATGTACGCAAATAATCAACGTACCTAGGTATCCAAGATAGATACGCCTGTTCCTTCACTTACACAAGCGACAACTTGCGACCTCCGTAGAACTTGTTTATGAGTGTAATTTTGGCGTATATAAAGCTCCCGTTTACACGTGGTTCTGCTCATATATCTGTATATCCAACCCTCACCAAATTTGGGTCCCCGTTCTGGGCCTCTAGAATACCGGGTGCTTCGACGACTGTATTATCCCCGTTCTCTGAATTCCACGATGGCGGCATTTGGTCATCTCGTGTGTCATTGGGCTTGGCATTAGCACCATTCTTCAGGAGCAATCTGACAATTGCGGTATACCCGTTCTCTGCGGCCCATGATAGCCGCGTCCGATTCCCGGCCTCCACGGACTCGGTGTCGGCGCCCCTTTCGAGTAACAGCCTGACAACTGTCTCGTGTCCATTCTCTGCAGCAAATGACAGCGGTGTCTGCCCATAGTTCTTGGCCGTCGATTCTATGTTAGCATCTTTTTCGAGGAGTCCGAAGTATGCCGCCAAGTGCAGTCCTCTCGTTTGTATTTGACAGTCAGTTGAATATCTCCAGGATTTCTTAGATGCCATCTGTGCTTGAATCAACGCTTCTACGTTGCTCTGGAATTTAAGGAAATCCAATACTTCCCGACATGAACTCGAATACTTGCGTGCATGATGTCCCCAATTCTGTGCTGCGTAGTTGTAGAATGGATTTGCTTGCAGGCGCTCGGTGAGCTCAGCATCTGTTTGGCAACGTCCGTTCTTGAAAACATCAAATGAAAGGTAGGTGATAGAGGTTCCAATGATTTGCTTATTCGAATCTGGAAACCAATATGTTTGTGTTCGCTCAAAGTATTCTTGTGCTGTATGATGGACCAACCGGATAATATCGGTTTCTTCACTAATTGTGATCAATCCGGCGCATACCGAAACCATATCTTCGACTTCCGGGAGATTATCTCGTCGAGTTTAGACTCGCCAGGCTCTACAGCAAGAGCGTGTTGAAGTTCCAACATAGTTAATGGTCTCTGTGCGCATATAATCCAAGATAGTACTTGCTTAGCAAGGTCTTTCTGATCTGTGACCTGGCCCTCAATACGACCCAATCCGCCTTTATACGCCTCGTCATATGCTTCAGAACCGGTTGGTAGTTTTGTTAAAGCGACCTGGATAGCTTTAGGGGATTTCTTTCCGATAAGGGAGTCCAAATGAAGCTGTGCAAGCAAAACCCTATGAAAGTCAATATGATCCTAGTGAGATACAAATAGTTACAAGCGTGATATATGGCCGTCTATATATCTACGCACGTCTTCAGGACTAGCGCGGATTTCCAATGATATACTTCCATGGAACATGTTCTCGATTTCAGGAATAAATCTAGAAGTCACAAAAATGGTTGTATTAGTCAGTTTCGATCTCCTGAAGAGCGCATGTCTCTGCTAAAAACCTGGCTCGGCATCCTTCAGACATTTGGCATTCGTCAAGTGCGTCAACAATAATAAATACTCTCGAAAACAAGGAAGTTACTGATTGGAGAGTGCTTAATATTTTATCGAGTGACGGTCGCGTCCCCCTGTTTTTATGCTTGTCCTAAAGAGATCTGACTGCACCCGGCAAAGAAGATAGATTCTGAGCCAGCTGCTTTAGTAGACTTGCAAGTAAATCTTCGATCTTTTGTGTGTGTTGCTGTTTAAAATTGCAATAGATGTATGCAATACCTATGGTATCGTCATTTCCAAAGCAAGTAGTGAGCTCATCGATTATGATAGACGTGAGTATTGTTTCCCTAGCTCCCGGAATCCCTTGGCAAAATAGTGTTCGGCTCTCACCTTGAAGCCATTCCTGATACTTGGACGAGTCTAGCAATTTCCTGAAGATTCGTCTTCTGTTTTATGTTGAACTCACACCCGGATAGGGCAACATCTACATCCTGGACAATGATTGAAAGGACTCTGACTCTGAATAAATTGTTAGGAACTATCCATAGGTTGTGCAACTAAGTAGCATACTCATCGGAGATACTCTTGAATTGTTTTGGCGCGCTAACAAACTCCTTCCGGATCTGATTTGTGAGCCCGATGACAGTAATGAAGTCGCTGACACTGAGCCCAAAGCTCATCTTGTTTTCTTCTATAATTTTTTATCTATGATACTATTGGAACAAATATATGAATTATGGCTACATTCGAAGGCCTTCATGGGGCTTGTGAGCAAATATTATTAGGTATACTCAGAGGAAGAAGCAGATAAATAGAGAGGATGCTGTGGTAGATGTTCAGCCCTGTAGATTGAAATCAGAGATTGAATTTCAGCCTCAACTGCAACCATTTCTGCCTAACTACTGGTATTTGCAGCACTGCCGCAGCCAAGTAGGTGGACAACACGGGCTCTGCGCAGGGCTGGGTGATAGAGGGAAATGAGCTGTGCCGAATATGACGGTTATACAGCGTCTCCAGTCTGAAGGATTTGTTCGGTCGACTATGTACCGACAACCCTTTATATTAACAGCGTATCTGCCCTTTTTGTTGGTACTCGAGGTAGGCTGTATCAAGATATACTAGTACTCAGTGACCACAAAGCAGGAAGCTGATAAGACTTGGCTCGTAATTGAGCTGCCGGCTTCAGGCGTATACTCAGACTACATACCTAGACCACGAGGCCTGTGCCAGATCCAGGGTGATACTGTCGCGGCCTTGATTAGTAGAGCTGTTAAGGTCATGTGGAAAGATTTTCGTGTGAACATTGCGACCGGAGACTAGGTGTATGGACACCAATAACCGCAAGATTTCAAGGTGTTGACCTAAGCACATTACACCTAACGACTATTTACAAAATGAGGCGACGAATGCAATCGATAGATAACCCCCTTTGAGGCCTCAAAAACCCTTCATAAATTTGGCGTGATTTGCGACGGCGTATGTACTGTTTGAGGTGAGATTCTTATTCTAACCAACATATCCATTGCAGTCAATCTTGGCGTGTAGGACTTTAATACCTGACCACGTTTCGACCAAGGCCCATACATGTATGTCAAAAATTTAGTATATATCATACAGGCAAGAAAAGACATGATATAATAGAAAGAAAAGAAATGGTGAAGAGATCTTGTCGTTACACATTTTGTCTATTTCGCTTTGATGCTCATGCGGCAGAATAATATATCCCTGGCACAAGTTGGTCTCAATATATACGGATCATTATTTTAGGTCGTCGTGGCTTTGACTGCCGCGAGCAGTTCGGCTGGTGGATCTTGCCGATATCCCTTAGGGTTGTTGGATACCCATCGCCATAGGTCCTCACATGCCTTCTCCATGGTGAGCTCCGTCTTCCAGTTCAGCTCCTGGTTGGCTCTAGTGGGGTTGGCCGTGAGGTCTAGCACATCTCCCTGGCGACGCGGTACAACCTCGTATGCTAGATCACGACCTACAACGGAGCTGAAGGCCTTGATAATCTCGAACACCGTACTTCCTCGGCCGGAACCCAAGTTCCATGCCTTCACACCCGGCTTGTGTTCGCGGAGGTGGTTAAGTGCGACAAGATGGCCCCGAGCGAGATCAACAACGTGAATGTAGTCTCGGATAGCAGTTCCGTCTCGGGAAGGATAGTCTACGGTAAGTCATGGACAATTAGTTACTCTCTCATGTTTAAAGGCAACTGATCACGTGTTTTTTGGGAAGTAGAAAGGATCAGTTCAGAGATTTGAATAGATAAAAGACTTACCATCGCCGAAGACCAGGAGTTTTGGCCTATCGCCAGTGGCAACTTTGCCTAGCAAAGGAAGCAGGTTATACGGCACGCCCTGGGGATCCTCTCCCATGATACCGCTGGGGTGTGCACCACAGGGGTTGAAGTATCGCAAGTTGGCACCGTTCCACTGCTCGAATGGCTTTCCAGCCTTCTGTAGGTTCTGGCGCTGTGCATTGATGTAGTCCTCGATGATATTTTCAACCATCGCCTTTGTTCGTCCATAGGTATTTGTCGGGCCAATGGGACAGTGCTCGGGGATGGGGATCATATTCTCGAATCGAGTAGCATCTCCGTAAACGGTAGCTGATGAGGAGAAGACAATGTTGGTGACTTCATGTCGCTTCATGCAGCTTAGGAGGGAGATGGTGCCTCCAACATTGACACGGTAGTACTCGAGAGGGATTTCAGCAGACTCGCCGACAGCCTAGTCCGACCGAGAGTTAGCTAAACGCAGGCTGGGAGACCGGCGGGAGGTAGAAGGTAGCGAGAAAGCGGGAGGAGACTTGCCTTCAGGGCGGCAAAGTGGATGACGCTGTCGATGTTAGGATGGGCGGCAAAGACCTTGTCGAGCCCGGGCTCGTCGGTTAGGTCGACCTTATGGAAGATGGGTCGCTTGCCGCAGATGAGCTCGATACGGTCAAGAGCAACCTCAGACGAGTTATAGAGACTGTCGACAATGATGACTTCGTAGCCATGCTGAAGCAGGGCCAGAGAGGTGAAGGAGCCAATGTAACCTGTGCCGCTGCAACTACACGTTAGACGGTGCCTCCAAAAGTCTTGGTCTTGGGTCTTGTAGGCTGACGTCGAAGCAGGGCTTAGTGGGGAGGGGGTGTAGGTATGTAATTGTGTGGTTCGTCCGTGGACACGAGGCGTAGTTGGGTATGTGCGCACGTAGCGGGCGGTAATTAATAGATTGGATGCATCCCTCGATGGGTCTCGACCAACAAGAATATGGAGATAGCGAAGAAACTTACCCAGTGATTAGGACGGTTCCGACAGCCATTTTGACAGGATTAGGGGGGAGTGGATGATTCAATTGGTGGTGGTGACGGTGATAATTATTTTGGTAATAAACCTAATGTTTATCAAGAAAAGGGGTGGGAGAGAATGAGGAAGAGGAGAAGGAGTGGGAGGAGGAGGAGGAGGGGCAAAGGGGGTGGAGCGGAGCAGGTGGTTTAGTTTGGTTTGGTTTGGTTGAGCGGGATGAGGTTGAGGTGAGGAAGATGGGATTAAAGAAAAAAAAAAGAAGAGAAGAGAAGAAGAAAAAGAAGAAACGAGATAGGTTAAATTATGTGAAACAGGAAATAGTAACCTAGTACAAAAGTTAAAATATATTTTAATGCCAGCTTGCTAGAGCAACCTTTAAAGTTTCCTTACTTAGTACCTTCCCTACCACCCTATGCTTGAACGACGGTGAGGTGCATCCTTACACTATAGGCCCTGGACGTTATTACTGAGTGTGTACCTAGTAACCTAGAAGCTTTTACACAGGTGCTATTAGTGTAGAGCATTTAATGAAACGAAATTTGAGGGGTTTCGTACCTTTTGCCCCTCCTTAAGTCTCTTCTCCCCCTTCTTCCCCCCCTTCCCCACTACCCACTCACTAACTCATTAATATCGACATTACCTAAGTAACAGTACCACCACCACCACCATCATCGTCGTCATGTTTCCTTTCCCCGTCTTAGGTTACTTAAGATAAGACAGATAGGTGGTTTCTTACTTATATAATCTCCCGCCATATAACATAAGTAGGTAGAAAATAAATAGATAAATACGAGCCAGTCAAGACAATCCTAGCTCGCACCACTATAATCTGAGCCTCAAATGTTATATTCAATCGATGGACACTATCAGTATCAATCAATCAATCTATAGTTTGCGCATACCCAATGAACCAAAGCTGTCAATAGTTGTTTAAGTAACCTTGCACACTTAACTTTAAGAGCAACAGCAAAGCTAAATACTTTTAGTATTTAGAATATCTACTAACCTAGTAAACATAGTAGGTAGCCAGTAAAGTTAAATTTAATCTAATCTAGTACACATGCCCCGTAACCTTTAATCCACGTTATTTTAATAGCCTACCAATGGTTACTTTACCTACCTACCTAGGTATTTAACTTCAACAAACTTAATACCACGACACAAGGGGAGAGAGTACTCAAAAAATATAGCAAAATTAAAACATGTAAAGATATAAAGTATGCTACCTACCTGCTTAGTGACACACGTGCAGAGGAACTTACATGTGATTGACATGAACCTTAGCAACTAAAGTATGTCGTTGACAAGTAGGTGCATTAGGAGAGAGAGGAACCCCCCGGAAGTCTGATCTGATGGTGCCAGCTTATTCAAGCTTACCTACCTTGTACGTGCGTGGACAGGGATGGTTGCAGACATAGCGGCAAAATAGTGCGACCTTAGGTACATATAGGTTAAATGTACCTACTTACTAGTATGTATCCAGCCGTAGCAAGTAGAGCATTGTGTAGTAGTAATTCTTACCTGCACACACCTAGGTACGTGGTAGGTAAGTTAGTTAGTTGTATACACTTAATTTGCTACATAGGCAATGACGTGTGTAGTTTGATAAAGAGAAAGCCTTACTTTTTATGTGCTGGCTGGATTCCTTTTTGCTAGGTGCTTAAGTAGGTGCATACTACCTGACGAGTGCATGTAAGTACTTGTATGCAGATACTATTGTACATACATACATATGTACACACATACGTGTACATTACAATGCATGCATAAATCCGTACCTTACTGTTTAGGTCAGTAGGTAGGTACCTAAGACAGTTATATGTGGGTCTGCTATGCTGGCCAAATAGAATTCCAATGAATATGAATATTTTTCTAGCCTTGAGAAATCGCAACCCGTTTTTATTTTATTTTATTTTATTCAAAAAGGCGGCAGATTAAAACTCACTAGACCGACCCGAACTCAATTCAACGTTAGTAACGCGACGCGACCGGATCGATCGTTTCTTCTTATTCTTAATTCTTTTTTTTTTCGGGGGCATTCGCATTCCTCATCAACGCCGCATTTACATTTCACATATACTCGCATTCACACACACACAATACACCTACACACACCTCCTACCTATATACACACACCGTTGCATACTTGCATTTAGTTTCTTATTTTTTTTATGGGAGCCATGACTTATGAATGCTATTAATGAATAACCTTTCTTAAATAATACCCCCTCCAAAGGAACAAAAGAAGAGCATCGTATTGTATCGCATTGCGTCGCATCGCATCGCACCGCACTACTTACGTTCTAGGCTTATTCCCTTTCATCTTTCATAGCTCTTTTTTCCCCACAAAGCGAGGTTGGGTTTCTGTGGGAAAACCCCCCGTCTTCGGCAAGTGTCTGTCAACGTCACCCGCCCGCACCTTTGTCTGTTTCTCGGGCGCACCCTGCATTCATCACCGCACCCGGTGAGCCTTGGCTGTTGCTAAGGTGCCTCGTCTCATAAAAAAAGGCGCCCACCAACCTTTCGGCTTTAACCGCTTGCAGCACTGCCAGATCTAGCTCCTGGTTCTGGCGGCTAGCTGTATCCAAAACCATTCATCTGCCCGCCCCAGCTCATCTTCATCTGATTTACACTTACAATCTTACCCGCAACTCTTTTCTGTGGATCAGTCCGGATCCTCGTACTACGCACGTCATCTTGATGTGAAGTCTTCCTGTTCAGGTTCGGAGATTCGGTACGGTACGCATGCGCTCGCTTGCTCTTCTCATCTCACATCGTCGCCTCATCTTACCCAACCCTCCCTCTCCTCCACTCATCTGTAAGTCGAAATGTCACTGACCATGATACTCTAGATATATGTGCCTTGATGCCGAGTGTTTTCATCTCTAGCAGATAGCAGCGCGGTACGGGCTTTCATCATGGCGCCCAATACTAGCGCCAAAGGGTCTAAGAAGGGCCCCTTTGTTCCTGCAACGCCTCAGATGAAGGCTCCAGAGCAGCCGGTCGCAGACCTGCCTGGCTTGTATCCTGTCCACGATGGGTCCTATGGCGTCAACACTCTAATCAACCTCGACTCGGCTAAGAAGAAGGGGAAGAAAACAAAAACTGGTTTCGCCGATGAGGACGCCGAGGACAAGAAGTTTAAAAAGCAAGTGAAGAAAGGCGGCAAACAGTATGGCATGAACAGTGATCTTAAGAAAACCGTAAAGCAGACCAAAAAAGCGGCAGATAACACACCCGGTGGAGGACCATCTGGTGGAGGACCATCTGGAGGAGGCGGAGGACCATCTGGAGGAGGCGGATCACCAGGAGGAGGTGGATCACCAGGAGGAGGACCGCCCGGAGGAGGAGGGCCACCTGGGGGAGGATCTCCTGGGGGAGGATCTCCTGGGGGAGGACCACCCGGTGGAGGACCGCCTGGAGGAGGACCGCCTGGAGGAGGACCGCCTGGAGGAGGGCCACCTGGAGGAGGGCCACCTGGAGGAGGGCCACCTGGAGGAGGGCCATCTACTGGAGGCTGGACATGGAAAGACGGGCCACACCCGTTGTCAAAAAAGAATTGGGGAGCGCCTGGTCCTGGACCACTTGGACCCGGCACTACAACAGATAAAGGATGGCACTATACCCAGCCACTACATCCACACATTCCGAAATATCTTGGAAACACCTTTTACCATAACAATGACGATGGACGAGATGAATACAACTCGGCGGAACTTGACTTGGCAGATCCGCACCCATATGTTGGTGACACCGTCGCGAATCATTCTGATCACGCACCATTCTACGGAATACCCCAGGGTCTTGGTGAAAAAACGCCTCTAGTCCCCTTCCGACCGGACTCATCCAGGAGCTTCAGCTATGAAAACGGGATATACGGGGATGCTTCTTTCCAAGCGCCACCAATGCCCCCACCGCCAGTTCCAATGCAACCATCACAAGCGGCCAACCCGAACAGTGGTGGCTATGTTGCCAATCCCTCCCTAAATCCGCCTGTAGCTAACGCCGGTGCAAATATTCAACCTCCTCCTGCTGGTAATTCTAATCCGCCTAACAACCCTCCCAACGGCCCTCCTAACAACCCTCCTAACAACCCTCCTAACAACCCTCCTAACAACCCTCCTAACAACCCTCCTAACAACCCTCCTAACAACCCTCCTAACAACAATCCCAACAATCCTCCAAACAACCACCCTAACAACCCTCCTAACGATCCTTCTAAGAACTCTGCGTCCGGGGCTAACAATGCTTCTTCCGCCAACAAAAATGCTTCCAGTAACCAGTCACACTCAGCCAACAATAAAGCTTCGGTAAAACCTACTGCAGCCGGCAAAAAATCAGGCAAGAAAGGCAACCCGAATGTCAATGGCCCTATCAACGCTCTCAATGTCAATGCTATTAATAACAACGGCGTGAACAACGACAATAGCCATGGACCAAACAACTGGAGGCAGACGATTACTAGGATACCCAGACTTATCAAAAAATTGATGTTGTCGGACTTCATCATCAGCATGCTACAACTCATACTGGTGTTCCTAATTATCCTACTCGGTGTATGGTGTTCAATGTCCCTCGTACATTATTTAGCTTCTACGCCAGCCGACAGACCTGATGCAGCCGCAGGTTCACCCGATTCTGACACAAGCTGGCTAGGTAGTATCTGGAACAAATTGGGACGGCCGTCATCCATTTTTTCAGATTGGGAGAACGACGGAAAGTCCGGCAATCTCATAAAAGACCTTAGAAATAGACTCCCAGAAGAGGTCTTTGTTGAACGAGGAAAGGACGGAAAGCTCAAAATCTCTGAGGACTTTTGGCATGCACTTAGGGATCGAATTATGGCTGATGACTGGATCCTCACATTAGAAGAAGCAAAAGGCCGACCCCCGGCAATTTCAGATATGCACTGGCGTGCGGTGAAATCTCGCATAGAAGAGACCGGACTTGGCTCTTCTCCGCAAAAAGATAGCAAAGGGAAGTCATCAGTTACTGCTAAAGATGTCGACCAGGTGGTCCAAAGACACGTATCTCAAACGTGGGATAATTGGATTCGGCAGAATGAACATTCATTACAACATCCTGGTGGCGATACCTTGACCAGAGACGAGTTCTTAAAGCTCTTCAAAACGGAAGCGGATAGCTACGCCCGGGAAATTCGCGCAGAATTAGATGGGCTAAATGGTCGGGTGAAGGACCTTGTTAGCGACTTAACCAAGCTGCAAAAAGCTCCGGCCTCGCCTGGCGGGATGAGCCAGCAGGAGGTGACGACATTAGTTGACGCGGCAGTGGCCAAGGCCGTCAGTCATGCTAAATTAGATGCTATCGCAAACGGACGTATTCGAGGCCACACATTAGATATGGTGGTTAACCAGGTCAACTTTTTCAGCCCAGGCTCTGGCGCACTTATCGATCCTAAATTCAGCTCCAAGGCCTGGGAAGTACCTAAATATCCCTTCAAATCAAAACAGTGGTACGAAAGGGATGGTTACAGGCCTCAGCCTCAGGCTATTGTTTTAGAACCATGGACTCAGGAGGGTGAATGTTTTTGCGCCGGACCTGATCTCAAAGGCTACGGTCAGGGCGCCAATAGTATTTCCGTACTCATGAGCCGCAATATTATTCCCCAGCACCTCGTTGTCGAACACATTCTGCCAGGTTCTACTCTCAACCCGGGTGCTATGCCTAAGGACATCGAGTTGTGGGCCAGGATTGAGGAGGTGACTCTACGCAAGGAGGTACAGGGCTGGTCATTACGCCAATACCCAGAGGTGGCCAACGAAAAGAAACTTGACGAGTCGTGGGTCAAGATTGGGCACATGACATACCTCAACAAGAACCATGGTGATGGCGTCCAAGTACTCAAGGTCAGCGATGAGCTAACCAAGATGCGTGCCATTACGAACCATGTTGTTGTCCGTGCCCTTAACAACTACGGTGCCGATAACACGTGCTTCTACCGACTTAAGCTCTTTGGCGAGCTGGTAGATAGACCCTTAGCTCCTTAAGGGAGCTAAGCTCGACACTACCTCATATACGAGCTTAGTATTGACTCGTTTTGTTTTCTCGTTCAGGAGTATTGGTGAGCGTGGTGGAGTTTCTACAAATGGAAAAGGGGGGGTGGAGTAGAGGGCAAAGAGAGGGGAAGGAAGAGAGGAGGCAAGGGCGTAGACACGCATAGGTGTCGATGCGCTATGTGATTTTTTGTGTAAATGGAAACAGAGAGGACATAAGGGGAAAGGAAGGAAAGGGGGAGGAAGGGGTAGGGGAAAGAAGGGGGATAAGGAAATGGTTATTGTCCGTCCGTCCGTCCATCCACGCCCATCTATCCATTCGTCCATACCATACATTATATACCATACACTAGATATGGCTCTGATTTGATTTGATTTGAGTTGATGCTTGTATACTCCTTTTCAGTTTTTCTTGTTTTCTTGCCCGCGTTGTTGATCAGAGAAGGGATGGTTTGGACTGAACTGGACTGGATAGCGCTGGATAGGACTTGGCACTTGGAACTTTTCTTCCATAGGATCGCATCACATCGAATCAAATGAATGGATTGATTGATTGATTCTTTTTATTTTATCATCATCTGGCTTAGTACCCATGTCTGTCCCGAGGGAAGTCAAAGTACTAGGTTTCCGTCTGATCTTTCTCGGCTTTGTTGTAGATAGAGTTAGAGAGAAGGGGGTTAGAGGGTGTGGTTAGATATGTGATAGGATATTTAGGAAGGGGAAAGGGGGGATGATACCAAGTTTCGATATTATCAATTTATACCTAGAACTAACCTAGGCCTGTTTTATGTCAAGACAGTGAGTGTGCCCCCCTAAGTGCACACATGCTTACGCTCCGACCTATCTCATCCCGAGAGGGGGAAAAAGGGAGTCGATAAGTAATCGTACGACATGTAAAGGAATAATACTCCCATTAAACATGTTAAGTGTTGATACCTGCCCACAAAGACACATACCCTCTCTTAGTAGGTAGGCAAGTAACCTACTTGTCGGTGTACATAATACTGTTCTCATAGTGGGAAAGTGACAAGTTTTCATTGGTATTATACCACAAACACTCAAGTTCACAGCTTATATACTTTATTCAGCTTTTGCTTTCAATCGACTAATCACCTTCTCGCCTCCCCTCTTTCCCTCCTCCCTACAGATCCTTTCTCATCAATCCTCCAAACCTATATTAATCAATCGTCCAACAAGCCCGCGGCCAACGTCTCGTAATCCTCCAGGGTATCAGGTTGTTCGGTGACCTCGATCACCTTCTTGCTCTTACTCTTCTTCTTATCCTTCTTCTTGCTCTTCTGCTTCCTATCATCATCTTCTTCTTCACTGCCATCATCCCGCTCAACCCTCTTCTTCGCTTTCTTCCTTGGTCGATCCTCCTCTTCTGCTTCACTTCCACTCCTACCCACCGTCGGCAGCGAGGCCAAGAACGCAAGCGGATCCTCTCCATCCTCATCATCACCAGCCACTAGCGTAGGCATAGGCATACCATCCGCGCCCCCCTTCGCCTCCTCCGCCTCGCGCGCCTTGCGCTTAAGCTTCTTCTCACGGCGCCGCTCGCGGGCGACCTGCTTATCATCGGCATCGGCCTCTTTGACGCGCGCGGCCTCGCCCTCGACGAAGCGGCGGCGCTGGTCCTCGGCGTCGCCGTCGCGCTGGAAGTCCGCCTCATCCTTGATGCGGTAGGGGTGGTGGGCGGTGCCGTCGTCGTCGAACACGACCTTGTCAGGGCGGCCCTTGAAGCGCAGCAGCTTCTTCTTGCTCTGCAGGAGCTTCTCACGGCGCTTCGAGTCCACAACCAGGGGCGCATCGCCGCCGAGGCCGGTGAGCACTTTGGTGCCGATCGGGGGGGAGGTGGAGTCGGCATCGGAATCGGAGTCGGAGTCGGAGGAGGCTGCTTGGTCGAAGTCGTCGTCTTTGAGGACGCGCTTTACGGCCAGGAAGTCGTCCTCTTCGTCATCATCGCCTACGCCGTTCTCGCCGTCCTCGCCAACTAGTTTGGCGTAGTGGTCTGTGAGCACATCTTGGTTCTTCCGCGACACCAATTTGTCGAATTTGGTGCGCACTTCGCCCTTCTTCTTCTTGCCGTCGTCGTCCAAATCGGACTCCGAGTCGCTAGAGAGCATAGCACGGGAGGCGTTCTTTAGCTTTTTCACATCTTCACCGTTCTGGAACCTCTTGATCTGAGGCGCTCCGGGGAGTCCGAGACTAGTGGCGTAGCCGTCTAGGTCCAGCTTGTCGAGGTTGAATATTTCCTTGTTTTTATTGTAATTCACGGATTTGACGTAGGAGATGAAGGCTTTCTGCGCGAGGTACTTGAGGTCGCGATTGGAGAATATCATGGATTGGATCGAGTTTTGGACATCCTGCTTTTTGCCTTCTTTTACGTTTACTTTCCGTATGGGTACTTTTCTCTGTTCTAGTAGTTTGAGCATCCCAGCTTCCTCACTCGGATCGAGGAAAAGGACGGCGTTCCCTTTCGCTTCATATCCTGTTTATACTAGTTAGGCCAATTCTTCGGGGTACGGATTACTGGATCACTTACTGGCTGTTCTTCCTACCCGATGAATGTACGTATCCAGATCCTCGGGACAGTCAACTTGAACCACGAAATCGACAGCCGGAAAATCTAGACCTCTAGCAACAATATCTGTGGCAAAGAGACATGCATATTTAGACGCAGAAAACCTTGAGGTGATTTCTAACCGTGCAACCTGCTTTTGTCTACCGTGAAGGTGTAAAAGGGAAATGCCAGGTTGAAGATCTGTAGACCCAGGGGTTAGCCATATTTACGTTAAAATAAAAGGTGATATATGGCCACTTACGTCGCAAACTTTCGTAGGCAAACCGTACTTGTTTTCCTGAGGATAGGAAAACGATCATTTTGCATTTCTTGTTGGCTTTTATAAATCCAAAGAGAGTATTCATCTTATCAGGTAACGGGGTGACGACATAGCTCTGGGTTAGGGTGGTGGGAGTAGCTGCTACAGCCGCCTCATGTACCGACACATATTCGGGATCCTTTAGGCTCAACCTAGCCAAGTCGGAAATCCTCTTGCTTTGGGTCGCGCTGAAAAGTAATGTCTGGCGGGTTTTCGGCAGGTGTTGGACGAGCGCATCGACGGTTTGCTGAAATCCCATGTCTGCTAACTAGTCAGTGTCAAAGAATAGGGGAATTTGATTTCGGTGGGGGGATGCGCACCCATGATGCGATCTGCTTCGTCGAGGACTAGGATTTGTAGGTTGTCGGTCTGAAGCCCGCTGGTCTGATCGAGATGCTGAAGAATTCTGCCAGGAGCTACGATTGTCAGTATATATGTATCCCAGTATTGAGTTCGAATAGGTTCCCTTCACGTACTGCAAACCAAGATGTTCATCCTGTGTAATCTTTGGGCCTCATCCTGTAGACTCTTCCCTCCGATAACCAAGCCAGCTGAATAGGGGCTACGTCGACCGATTTTCCGCAAGACCTCAAACGTTTGGACAGCCCTACAACCCGTAAGCCAAAAGTCTCTTGTTGAATCATGTACCAAACTGACAGTTCGCGCGTGGGGCTTATGATCAAAGCCCCCAATCCGTCGTACTCGCTCCATTGCGCACGATGCAACCTCTCCAAGACGGGGATGAGGAAGGCGAGGGTCTTTCCAGAGCCTGTTTTCGCTGCGGCGAGTATATCTTTTCCTTTCAGACCGAGGGGCACCGCGGCTTTCTGGATATCGGTAAGGTTCTGGAAGTGGGATGCTTCGAGCCCGGAAGCGGTAGCATTCGACAATGGTAGATCGGAGAATTTGACGATCTCGTCTGACTTTAGGTCCTGATTATAGACTTATAATTAATTACTGTTTCGGTTTCGTATTTTCAATTGGGGCGGTAGAAGCAATGCGCATACCAGCTTGTCTACAGCATCTTGAAGCTTTTGTAGATCTTCTTGATCACGCTTCCTTTTTAATGATTTCGTTTCGGTCTTGTTTTGGTGTTGCCTTTGCGGCGCCTTCGCACTGGTGCGAGAAGGCATAGCGGGAATCTAGCCTGTCGAGTTGTGCGATTGAAGCAAATTGAGGCGCACTCGGGGCTTTACAAAGAGACGATGGGGGATGAATAAGAAAAGAAAAAAAAAAAAAAGAATTGGGAGAATTCTGCCGGTTATTCGATAGTAAAAATCCTCTGACCGCCCTTGACCGCCTTCGAACCATATTACTAAGGTTTGGTTACGGGACCCACCTTAGTACATACCTATGTAGGTATTCCGTAATGCATACGCCATTGTACCGTCTCATTACCCTAGGTACATTTCTACCTAACTTTAGGTTTTGCATGCGGTCCTTAACTTTAGGTCTTTAACTTTAGGTCTTTAACTTTGAGTAAACACTTACACTTAAATAAAACATCATCTGCTCTTCCATACCATTCACATCGATCGGATCAATATCAAGACATCAAAGCCTTAAGATATCTATCTTAAATTCAAATTCATTTTGGTAACAATGACTAGCTATGAATCGTTTTGTACTGCACCTAGGTATAATACCAAACTCCCTATGATGCAACATCAACAATGCCGTACACACGAACACACGAACACACGAACACACGAGGATCGGTTAGACCCCAAAGCCAACAAAAAGACGCTTACTACCCAATCTGAGCCTCCATCTTGATTTCGTTACAAGCGGGCTCTCTCCTTCTCCTTGATAGCTTCCTCTACGATCAGCTCAGCTGCTCTCTCAGCAACACCCAGCACCGTCACCATGGGGTTGATAGTAGGGATCGTCGGGAACACGCCCGCATCCACAATACGCAGGTTCTTGAAGCCCCGGACCTTCAGCTTCTCGTTGACCACAGCCAGGTCATCCGTCGTCGTGTCGCCCATTCGGGTCGTTCCAGACGGGTGGTAGACCGTGTGTGCCGCCTTGCGAGCGTAGTGGCTAAGCTCTTCGTCTGACTGCACCTTAGGTCCCGGTGCCACCTCCCTCTTGATCCAGTCCTTGAAGGGGGCCTCCTGGGCGATCTTACGCGCAGCCCGCATACCATATACGAGAGTCGCCGCGTCGTAGCCCTCGGGGTCGGTGAAGTACCGGAAATCCAAAGCCGGCTTGACCTTCGGGTCTGCCGAGGTCAGATACAGCCGACCTCGGGAACGTGGGCGCGGGATGTTTGGTGTCATGCAAAACGCGTATCCGTCCGGTATGTCTGGGTACCCTAGACGAAGAGTGTTCAGCGTGAATGGGATCTGGTAGCAGTGCATCATGACATCTGCGATATCGCCATCGTTGATACCCAGAGGGTTGGCTGGGGACTTTTTAGATCCTGCGCCGGGCGCCTCGCGACGTAGGAAGATACCCGCGTCCGAGTCCATAGTCGTCTGGTTCTGGGGCACGGGCTTGTTCAGTTCCCACATAATGATACTTTCTGGGTGGTCTTGGAGGTTCTCGCCAACACCGGGCATGTCGCGCACGACGGGTATTCCGAGAGAAGACAGCTGCTCCTTGGGTCCGAGACCAGACAGCAACATCAGACGAGGCGTGTCTACGGCACCAGCACTGAGAATAAACTCAGTCTTGGCTTTGATCGTACGCTGCGAGCCGTCTTGGAGCGCAAGGCTCAAGCTGCTAACCTCATCACCACTGACATTGATCTTAGACACCCAGGCATTGGTTAGAACGGTCAGGTTAGGCCGCTTCTCCTCGCCCTTGAGGATCGGGTGAATATAGGCTACCGAGGCACTAGATCGTCTGCCATCGTCCGGGTTGTAGCTGACCGAGAAGAAACCAACACCGGTCTTTAAGGATCCCGTCTCTGTAATCTGCTTGTTGAAATCATCGATTACCGGTATGTTCATCGCCGTACTGCATGCGTTGATCCAATCCTTGCATAGCTGGTTGCGGTGTCTCGCGTGAACCGGCTGGATCGTGTTCTTCAGCTTGTTAAGTGCCTTCATGAACGTGGGAAACGTCCAGCCTTTCGCGCCGAGGGATTGCCAGATATCCAGGTCATATTCGAAGGGTCGGAAGGAGATCAAGGTGTTGTGCGATGAACAACCTCCCAAGACCTTGGCTCGTGAGTGTCTAATGAAAGAATTGCCTACAAACAGAACATGAGAAAAGAATGTCTACCTTTCGGACAAAGTTGTGTTCACTTACCCATGGGCTGTTCAGTGGTGCCGTAGTCGTAATCCAGCTCACCACCCAGCAGTTTCAGCCATTCTCCTAATTTCAGCACACGATCGTCCCTATAATCACTGGGACCGGCCTCAATGAGAAGTACGCGCTTGTGTGGCAGATACTCTGCTAGCCTTGCGGCAACGACACAGCCAGCCGTGCCACCACCGACGATGACATAGTCGTACTTGTCAGCATCAGATACCGGGAGCTGATTGGTAGTCATGATTGAGGAGCAGAGAAGATTTTTTCACAGGGTATAATCCCACAAAAGCAGCAAAGCATATACAATTAAGCAACAGCTAACCTGATATCAAAAATCTGACAACGTTCCATGTGGCAATGGATGGTCTATAAAAGAAAAGGGAAACAATTGGAAATATCCGAACATAGAATATCAACCTGCCAAGCTCGGTGACAAACTAAGCCAACATTTTCCCAGCTTGGCCATCTACGCATACATACAGATAAGCTAGGGACCCAAGTCCAGTGCCGCTTAAGGAAGCGGTGAAAAGCGGGCTTGACTCGTGCACGACTAGACAAGGCCCTGCAGATTGCGCAGTAGTACATAGTCAGTTCGCGCAAGCTGTGTTAATCCCAAGCGGGAAAGGATAGTCGACGACTCATGGTTTCACGACGCCATCAAGGGGGTCTTGGGGCCTATCGACAAACAAGAAATGCTATGACGCCACTGCTGTCCTTATCGGGAGAGGCTTTTGCGAACTCTGCAGAAGCGGGACCTGTCCGGCTCCATCAAGCTATCTTACTCTTCCTGCTCTTCGGCGTAAGCCAGCCAGCCCACCGTACGATTCCTTCAGATCTTTCCCCACGTGACCCGCCAGACTGCCGGGTAGTGATATGGTTTCCTTGGATATACCGCAGAATTACCAACCAATCATCAAGGGGGCTTTCTAGCGTCGTCTGGGACAATCGGTGATATGGAGTTGGCTACCCTAGCAAGTTTTACCTAATGTACTCCGCCGGTGTCCCCGAACCTCCGTCAATCAGGTAACATCGTCACCAGTGAGACAACCTGGGGAACATTTCACGCGCAGAGCTAGGTATTGATTAAATTTTCTGCTTGCGGCTCATATAGCCGATCTAGGATAGAGTATCTTGCTATCATGACGACCTATCTGGCTATTTCGTGCATTTAGATATCAGGTTGTATCGATTCTGGACACTTTAGATAACCCATCAGCTGAGTTTGTCCCTCCTCTTTGGATCTCTCTCGCACCCGACCCGCAGGACAGGATCGCTGTATCCATTGAGTGTATCTGGTAGCTTAAATTTTTTTTCTCTATACATTCATCCGCCCGCCCGACATGGCTGTCAGAGAAGAAGACCGCCACACCTTCTACGCAGGGCAACCACAGCCTTCAGCAAAGTCAACCGGCACCTTCGAGTCTATTGACCCGTCGAATGGAGAGCCGGTATGTAAAATACACACCTCATCGGAGGCGGCCGTCGATGCTGCCATCCAATCTGCCCAGGAGGCATTTCCCTCGTGGTCTAGCACACCCCCGATAGAACGGGCTCGGATCCTACAACGCGCTGTGGCGTTGCTGCGTCAGCACAATGACCCCCTTGCACGCGTCGAGACCATCGATACCGGCAAGCCCTATTCAGAGACCTCGACGGTAGATATCGTCACAGGGGCGGATGTTCTCGAGTATTTCGCCAATCTCGTAGCTAGCGGTGGCCTGAATGGCGAGTCCTTCCGTTTACGGCCATCCGCCATGGTCTACACCTCCAAGGAACCCCTCGGTGTCTGTGCAGGTATTGGTGCCTGGAACTACCCGATCCAGATCGCACTATGGAAATCGGCGCCGTGCTTAGCGGCTGGCAACTGCATGGTCTACAAGCCTAGCGAGTTCACGCCACTGCATGCCGAATACCTAGCCGGACTCTACCGCGAGGCTGGACTGCCGGAGGGCGTCTTCAATGTCGTCTACGGGGCTGGTGACGTAGGCGCGTACCTGACGAAGCACCCGGCCATCGCGAAGGTGAGCTTCACGGGGCAGGTGAGCACGGGCAAGAAGGTTGCCGGTGCCGCGGCCGGGGGCATGAAGTACGTGACCATGGAACTGGGCGGCAAGAGCCCACTGGTGATCCTCCCGGATGCGGACGTGGAGCAGGCCGTGGACGTGGCGATGATGGCCAACTTCTTCAGCTCGGGCCAAGTGTGCACCAACGGCACGCGGGTATTCGTGCCGCGCGCCATGAAAGAAGCGTTCGAGCGGACCCTCCTAGGCAAGATGCCGTTCGTGCGCGCGGGCGACCTCTGGGACCCGGCGACCAACCTCGGACCCCTCAACAGCAAGGCCCACCATGCTAAGGTGGTGGATTACGTACGCCGCGGCGTGGAGGAGGATAAAGCCACGCTGCTGTGCGGCGGGGTCGGAGCGCCCGCGAACCTCCCTCCGGCCTTGCGGGGCGGATACTGGGTTCAGCCCACCGTGTTCACCGACTGCAGGGACGACATGGTGATTGTGCGTGAGGAGATCTTCGGGCCCGTCATGGCGATTCTGACGTACGACAAGGTGGATGAGGCGGTCCGCCGCGCCAATACGACGGAGCTGGGGCTTGCGGCGGGGGTAGTGGGCCGGGATATCGACGCGTGCCACGGGGTAATCTCGCGGCTCGAGGCCGGCATAACGTGGGTGAACACGTGGGGAGAGTCGCCGGCGGAGATGGCGGTAGGGGGGTGGAAGCAGAGTGGTGTGGGGGTAGAGAACGGGAGAAGGGGACTGGAGGCGTGGGTTAGGAATAAGAGCACTCTCGTCGAGATGGGGGGAAGTGCTGGGAACGTGTTTTCGAAACTTTAAGAAGGGCGGCTTGCTTGGGGTAATAGGGAGGGTGAAGGCTACTCGTTAAACTACACTACAGCTATATAAGTTGAAATGTCCTGGGTTGGCAATGTGGTTTACGGGCAATGATAGTCGAGGTTGTGATATTGATTAATGACGGCTATGGATCAAATAAATAATAAATCACTAGGTATTTTCTATTATGGTCGATATTCTGAACTACATACTCTACGAGATTTTCTATGGCTACCTGTAACTTCTACTCGTTGGAGAAATAGAGAAGGTATTCCCAGATACCTAGATTATATGACGAATTAGAACAGACGTTTCAGGACTTATTCGATGCTCTACGGGTAGTACCGTATTGTCTTTTTACTATCCCCGGTTGCTATGAGAGAATACCTAGGTAATTCCGAACTGACCGATCATAGCCTACCTACTAGAGTCACTTACGTAAATCAACGTTCGGCATTGCCTACTTCGTGTTGTCCGAATTAACTTTTCCCTTTTCTGCCCCCTGCTTTTGCTTGAACCAACTCACGACTCGACAACACATCAACTAGCAGGTTAATAGATGTACATGGCAATCATGTAAGGGCGAGACATAACAACTTACATGACACGGCAGATAGTGTAGTCTATTCCTTCCCACTTAGAATTAAACATATCAAAGATCGTCTTATTCACGACTCAACAGACTTGACTAACAAATGTTCAGGTCTTGGTATACGGATATGCCGTTCTTCCTGTACGTACCTTGACTAAGTAGTTGTTGCTAGTCTAGCATATTACTACATATATTAGTTTCTCGGCATACATATGTACCTTTTTTCTTTTTTATAGGTACACTACGAATCGGAGTTATCCTATTGTACACTACGTATGTCGTGCTAGTGTAGTTACGAGTTTTTACTAACCTACTAGTTCCTTACACTACTATACTACATACGCCAGTTCCAATCCGACAGGCCAACCCTTTCGGCGTTAATATGACAAATGCTGTGGGGACCTCACCTTTTTACTCGCGCTCGTGCTATATTAGCCCGTATGGGGAAATGATGCACGTATCTCGTTACGTTATCGTGGAATGGGTTTTATGCCGATTCATGTTGGTTTTTCTCGATCATGATCATGATCATGGTTATAGTTGGGTTAGTAGATATGCATGGTGCAACGGTCGGACGGGAGGGGCGAGTCGTCGGGACGGTGCATGAGGGGAATAAGAAGGAAAGGGAAAAAAGGTGAAGAAAAAGAAAACACCCAAAATAGTAGAGAAGAGGAATGCAGAAATATGCAAGTCCCAATGGATACGTAGCATACCTGTCTGGAAGGTTTCTTCAAATATAATTGTTCTCAATGTCAAAAAAAAAAACGGCTAAGAAATGTACATAAAAATGTATTAACTGACTCCCCCGGACAGGCTTGAACTGTCAACCTCCTGATGTACCTTTGTGATAACAGTCAGACGCGCTAGCCAATTGCGCCACGGAGGAATTGTTGAAGGAAGGCCCCATATTCTCAATTGTATAGATTAGGTAGTAAGGATCTAATCTTATCAGCTTGTGGGCTTACCCGGCGGGACACTTTGGGTTGTCAGGCTAATCCCAATCTGCCTTATCCATAGGCTTGGCTTATCGGGACAACAACAGTGAGAAACCGTGGAAAGTCAACAATCGGTGCTGCGTATTTGGTGCTCCGTCCTTCTTATCCTGTACATACTATTCTACCTAGGATCCCTTCACTCACCTAAGGTTCTTCTCCGTAACCAACGCAACACAATGCAACGCCACTAAGGTACGCGATCGACAACATAACCGAGTTGGTCATGTTTAGGTCAGCCTGGGCTTGTTTGTCTTGTGAATCCGAGGCTCGCCCATCTATTCCGACATTCTCTACCCCAACCACAACCACAACCACAACCACATAGTCACATAGTCACATAGTCACAATCACGACCACGAAATCACACATAAATCAATCGATCGCATTCCTCGATAATGTTGCCATGGCTGCCCAACCCTCCACTACGTCAGCAGCTGCCGTACGCTCGCGATCTCTGCGTCTCCATGCCAAAGTAAACTTGACCGCTCCTCAGACCACAGCACCCGCTGCAGCACCGCCCGCCAACTCGACCCAGATCCCGAGTTCAACATCCAACGTCCTCCTATTCCTGACGAACCTCCGCCTCCTAGACCTCGATCAAGAACCCGACTGGCCAGACATCACCCCGGCTACATTCTCTACCAAGGACGCGGCAGGAGGCCAGAAAAAACGTATACAATGTGTCGAATGGGCCTTATACCAGCTGTTCCTGCTATGGGACCATGCTGAGACGCAGAATGTAGGTAGCCGTAGCCTCGGTTCTAGAAGCAATAAAGAGGTGCAATTATTAACAGATAATCCCAGAAACTGCGGCCTTTCTACCCACCTGTCGATCAGGTCCAGTCTATCAACCTCCGAGCTGCCCTCCTCCGCTGCCTCGAACAGGCCAAGAAGAATGGCGTCCTCGGTCGCGATGTCGTAATCAGGAAGACCATGCTCGACGAGTGCAGGGGCGAGCGATTCGAAGAAGTACTAGCCGTCTTCTCTTCCGTCGTCCTGAAGAAACTAGTCGCCGAACGTGCGCTGAACTCGGGCTCCGAATATCGACCTACCATCTCTGAAAACCTAGCCCTCCAGAACTGGGGGTACTCGGGCGACCGCACCGAGCTCAATGGCCTCCTTTTGGCACACAAGGCTTCGCTCGCCTCTCTCCTAGCTAAGAAGAATGCTTCACGGGCCAGATACCATGACTTCGAAGAACTGTTGTCCTCCAAGGAGCGCGAGCTTACCCAGCGGAAGGAACAAGCTAAGGCCTCGACTCAGGGCGACAGTGTCGAAGTGTCCGATCGAGCTAAGGCAGAAGTGCGGAGGATCATGAGAACGAACTGGGCAGGCAACGAACAGTGGGTAGATTGTCTCCTATTCAACGAGACTCGGTCACGGAAGGACAACCTCCTAGGTGCCCGCTTCGAGGATGTATGGGCCGGCGTACAAAACGGAAAGATCGCCGAATTCGAGGACCGAAATGTTGGGCTCCTAGAGCAGCTGGATAATCGAGTTCGTCTGCAGAAGAAGAGGCTGGAAAAATGGGATGGTTTCCGGAAGGAGATGTTTGGCGGCAACCCACCTCAATCAAAGAGCCAAGGTGCCAACCCAACGGCAGAGAAGAAGGCAGCGAAAGGTGTCGATTTCGGCTTCACATCGCATCTCAAGTTCAATGTTGACGATATACAAACGCGAGATGTGCCTAGCCTGACCAACCCACCTAAAGAATACCTCGGTCTACTGCAGGGGATGAAGACGGAGCTTGATGGGATCAGCAAACCAAAAATCCCCGATTTCTCAAGCCTGGTTGGGGGTAGCAGGAGGATTCCTCGGATCGGCAACGTTCAGAGCTTTGCTGAACCCGAACCCGAACCAGAACATATTGCAGATGGCGTCATTTCCGATATGAGTGAATGGGAAGAAGAACCTGAAGAAGTAGAGCTACCGCCTCCTAAGCCACCTATCCGGACCGGTGCCCAAACGCTAATGATTCCTGGGCCTGCACACGGCCGACGACGAATTCCCAAATCCAAGCATATCGATGGACCGGTGAAGGCTAGTAGCATTGACTCGGTTATTGACCATGACATATCTCTGAAAGTTCCAAAGCAAAATCACGGGAGACAACCAGCTTCACTCGATCATCAAGGCGAAGAAGATACTTTGGACACGCTCAGGCCCCCCGCAGGTGGACCATCCATCCGTGGTCCCTCCCTGGATCCACCTACAGCCACGAAAGAAGCTGACCCGACACCATCTCCGCCTCGTCAAGCATCCCCGACCCAGGCTGCTGCTGATGAGATCCTGGCGTCCATCACCAACGCCTCTCCCTCGCCTATAAAGAAACCCCGCCACACCCTCTCGCTGACCGAGCGAACCCGGATGTCCATGTCCCACTCAAACACATTCGACATAGAAAACGAGTCACCCCCTCCATCGCCCCTCAAAGCTAGCCCCACCAAGACTATCAACGAGCCGCCTACCCCGGCCCACGACACTCACCTCGACCCAGGAGAAGAGTACGAAGACCTAGTCGCCCGCACGCGGCGCTCCATGGCGGGCTTCGAGGCGGCGAGACAAAAAGCGCAGCTGGAAAGAAGACGCTCGCAGAGGAGGGAGAAGATGACGCCGCGGAAGGATAACAAATTCCCGCGCCTAGACGAGGAGGAGGCAGAGGGGGTGGGGGATACGTCGGTGGTGGAAGAGTTGCTGGAGGATGATACGGTGGATTACGCGGCGGTGTTCAAGAGTAGACCGAGATTGGCGATGAGTCCGGTGCCGATGACCCCGGGGAGGAGGTGGGATGATGATGATTGAATGGATGAATGAATGGATGGTTGTGTGAGGGTATGAGTGGGGGCAGGGGCTTAGTATAGGTAGAAGTATAGTTAATATGAATTGAAACTTTTTTGAGGATATACTGAGATAATCTACGTTGGTGCTTTCCCCTATTCCCGCGGGATCATATAGATACCTAAGCTAGGACGTCAGGTAGCATATTATTGACTTATAGATCACGTAACGTGATTAACCTACGCTTTCCTTGGTACTAGTTTACCTACATAGGTTATGTGACTATTTGATTACACGTGTTTTTCCTAAAGGAGACACGCAGGGCCTTCTTGTGCGTTGCCGGCTCACGGAGCTGGGAACACATAATAGGTTATAGGCTAAATCTCGAAGGCTTCTCGTCCTTCCATGCTACCTACTTAGTGTTATCACGGCATAATTCACAACGTACGTACGTACGCATGTACGCAAATCCCCCCTTTCCCCGCACGTGGGTTTCGAGGTAGGTGCTGGTTAATTGATTGCTTGTAGTTTGGTGATATAGGTGGTGGATGGGTTTAGATATATTTACGTGTCGTTAGCGAGTTTCTTGTAATATTCGGTCCTCTTTTCGGAAGATTGAGTTATTCCATAGATATTTTTTCTTACCTATTCTTTTCCTTGATTGTTATTTATAAGAGTCCTCTGTTGCGGCGTAATATTGTAAAATAAAACGCAAAATAGAAAAGAAAGAGAAAAGGGAGAGAAAAAAAACGAAGTTATCTAAGTACCCAGATATTTATTAAAGCAGGGGAGGAAAATGGCAACCACATTGACTATCGAACCTACTCCTCTCTCTTTCCAACATGTACCCGAGCATTTAAATGGTAGTAGTGGGCAGGACACAGCTGTCGAAGAGAAGGAGAAGAAGCTGAATAACGGGGAGCGCCACGATGTATCCACGCTCATCAACTACTACAAAGACCCCGGAGACGGATCTGCTCCCATGCCCATCCGGATCTCGGAGTAAGTCGCATTCCCTCCCACCTTTGACTACCTACCTACTTATTAACCCCCCGCCTGTGTGTACGTGTAAAGCAAAACGGTAAAAAACGAGCGCCCCTCGGTGGCCCACCCCACGATCGTACGGGACATCACGGGCGAGGAGGGGAAGTACACCCTCGACGCGCACGGGTTTCAGCACTGTCGCCGCGGGAGTCGGCTCAGCGGCCGGGAGGACTTCGAGGATGCGGAGAAGGTGAAGAGGGTGTATTATAGGGAGTGCGAGGAGCTGCTTAGGGATGTGTTAGTCACCTTTTCTCTCTACATGTCTGTATCTGTATACACACGAGTGCTTGCTAAAAGAAAAGAGGGAAAATAGCACGGGAGCCCCTCGCGTCCTCATCTTCGACCATAAGACCCGCTACGGTCCGTCGAACTGGCATAAACTGGGGGAAAACAACCGCGCGGCGCGGGGACCGCTGCTGCGCGCGCATGTGGATCAGTCGTACGAGGGGGCTGAGATAGTGCTCCGTCGGCATTTATCGTCTGTTCGGGAGAAAAAGGCGGATGAGGAGGGAGAAGGGGAAGAGGAGACGGAGACGGAGGCCGAGGAGAGGTTGAGGCTAGGGAGGAGGTGGATGATCGTTAATGTTAGCCCCCCCCCCTTTTCTTTTGCCCTACATATTTTGCTTGTATAAAAAGCAAAGGAAATAACACGCCGTCGATAACAGATCTGGCGCCCCATCAAAACCATCTACAAAGACCCCTTCGCCGTCGCTGACGGGACCTCCATCTCCGACGCCGATCTGGTCGCCGCGCAGATCCTGTACCGCGACGGGTCGCGCGACGAGACGTGGACTATATTACCTCCCTCCCCTCCTTCCCCTTCTTCTCCTGCTTCTTCTACCACATTGCGCGAAGATGATGATGAGGAGGAGGAGGATGAGCGGACAAAGACCACTCACAGGTGGTACTTCAAGTACGCGCAGACCCCCGCCGAGGTCCTCCTCATCAAGTGTTTTGATTCTAGCGCGGGAGTACCCGCGCGCAGGGCGCCGCACTCGGCGTTTACGGACCCGGCGCACGAGGATGGGGAATCGAGGGAGAGTATTGAGGCTAGGGCGTTGGTGCTGTTTGATGAGTGAGGAGGTAGGGGATGGCATGGAATCGGAGGAGAGAAGGGGGAAGGGGCATGGTAATGAGATCGTGTAGATATCATTGAGTGGGAATTTGAATATAAAATCCGAGATTACTTTATTGTTTCTTTTTTTTTTCGTAGTAGAAGGACTATTGCTACATCATAAAAATACAGTTCCTTTCCCAATTCTCCCTTTTGTATAAGTCAAGTCGCAATGGTACAATTTCCAATCTGCGCCAGCCAGCATTCAACCTTGCTTCATCCATCCGTACCTTTAGTGTTTCCCTGGGATGAGCTTTTCGAGGGCCTTCTTCACTTTACTCTCGTGCTTTTTCTGTTGCGGTTACATACGTATCAGTACAATATCTCGTCACGAGTCAGAATGTGTAGGCAGATAGGTAATCACCTCGTATTGCTCTTGACGCTCCTCCGCGCCATGTATTAAGTCGTATTCGGCCTCGGCCGCCGAGTCTGGGAGCCCGCGCTTCATTGCGGCCTCGTGCTCGTGCTCCTCCTGCTCGGCATGATGGATCATGTCGTGCGCCCCTTTAATTGCTGGGTCGGGAAGTCCGTGGCCGTCTACAGACATGATGGTGGTTGATATATAGGTACGACTTGAGATAAATGTCTTGGTGTGGTAATTGTAGCTTAGTTGATTTAATGAAGTTGTATAACAGGCAAGTGTAATGATGTTGAGAGCTCCCCCCTCCCTTGCTAGGAGCTTTGTTAGCTATATACACATTTCAGCCACCACCATCGCACCACCCATATGAGCACGGTATATATGATCTCACCATTGATGTCAAGATATAACACAAATTGCGACCATCCAGGGAGCTTGGGGGCACATAATTCGCCTGGAAGGTTGGCGTATAGTCATACGGACGTCATGTTGTCGATCTCCAGTTCGAGCTGGTGCGGAGGAGAGGGGTTGGTTTAGATTGGATAGCTTCATATGCGATTGACGAAGCTCACCCCCATGAAGATTTATTATTTGATGGAGGGGCATAGAGCTCGATGCACTGCATACGACTAGCCCCGGCGATTTCTATGCCATGCTGACATTGTGTGAGTTAAGTCATGTTACGATGCTTCCTTAAGAAGGTGTCGTGTGAGTCGCTCCTACAGACTCTCATGTCATCATTGTGCTGGATAGGGATGGATATATCATATAGCCGGATCGTGCCACCACCTGCCCACCCCAAGAACGTCAGCAGATCCTGTCGTCCCCAATAACCCCGTAGAATCCGACTGTGTGTGTATACAGCAACTGAGTAGGTATATTTCATCTAGGTTAATTATTTTTTGGAGAGGTTAGCGACAAGTCGATATCACCCCCAGATTTACTAGATTGATCAATGCTCAATAATACAGGATCTCTCCACAACCCCGCAATTGGCATTCATGGGTAAAGTGCCGTGATAACTTCCTGAGGTATGCTATTAGAGTATGAGGGAGTTATATTTGTGAGCTTCTCTCTGTTTTCTCAAAAGGGAATCGACCACCATATTATAAGAGGATGCATACATAACTAAAGTAGAATATTAGCCCCGTAATTTGTATCATATAGAGATCTTTTAAGATAAATGCATGTATTAATATACCTAGTTAATTGCCTAAGTTAGATGCTTCCATCGAATTTTCTTTTTTAGATAATACCTAGGTTAGCAGAGTAAGTACGCAAGGGAGGTAGCTTTCGCTACGCTACGGTATCTTTCATACTAGTTTCCGTTTTGGGCGATCGCTCACCAAAGCTCTGCACTCTCATTGGCTGTGAGTTGAATATAGAAGCATCACTTGTTGTTCCTTCACTCCTCTACTCAAGGAACAACCCAACATTGAACTTGCCAGTTCTAGGTGCACTCAGTGAATAGATACCTGACAAGTATCAATATTTTTTTAACTTCCAAAATTCTTGTCAAAGCTTTTCAAGGCTGTTGAACTCTCTTCAAGAACTACGTGAGCAAGGACCATCCTCTGCGCTAATCCTCTCTCCAGACCAATTTAGCAGAGAATAGGTACAGCATCGAATTACCTACAAAAAGTAACACTTGCCTGGCTCAACACGCTCGTAAAAGTCG
Source organism: Camillea tinctor (assembly GCA_022578605.1). Lineage (NCBI taxonomy): Eukaryota > Fungi > Ascomycota > Sordariomycetes > Xylariales > Graphostromataceae > Camillea > Camillea tinctor. The sequence continues at coordinate 202,418 of MU394107.1, forward strand.
ATATAAAGATCACACCTACCAAGAAACACATATCTTCAGAGTATTTCTCAAGACTGTGGGCACAAGAATCTGCATCCTGCATACCTTCCCTAGATGACTCCCTTCACCAAGAGAGAACAACTTCACTGTTTAGAGTTCTAAGTGAGTACCTCTTCTACATCTTGCCATCAACCATCTCTCATAATCCTCAATCCTTCAACCTCTTTTCTCATATGACTTTATTGCAGGACATACAAATTCAATCCGTCCTCTCCTTCATCACTTTTCTTTTCTCTTCCACATGCATTACCTACCCAAGGTACCCGGTCATCTCTGGTCATCTCTTGATTTCACCCATCTCCTAGGTGCAAATATCACGACGCATACTTGGGTTAGTCGTGTGTCCGTTAACGGATATTACGCATAAGATCAAATCGGTTAACCTATTTTGAGTTGATTCTTTCTCTTGCCTAATTCATCTAATAGAGATCCCTTCACGACCCAGGACCTCCTTTGTCCACTCTACATCATCAATTGGACGAACAAAAAATACACCGCCACCTTACGATAACCTCCGTGTTTCCTTCTCTCCTTTAGTGATTGTCTCTGGAACCAGGTCCTTAGCCGTATTTGCCCTCAGGGTAATTCAGAAGCCATCTCTACCGAACCTTCAAGGCAAGTGCCTTAACAATTACTCTGATCCTGCCACACCTCTTTCTATTAGTCGATTCATAACGGAAAGAACATTGGCAAAGATTCTTTTCTTAATATAATCATCGAACCTCTCGTCTCTGAATTGGTTTAACGATCTGCCCAGTTCTCGCCTTTAGGAGACTAGGTACCTCGTCGAAGTTGCACTTGCCTGCTACATATACTATAAAAGGCATAATTGGACGGTCAATAACACCACAATATTAAAGCCTATTATCTGGCAATCAACAGACTCGATTTTCCCCAACACCTACGGCAAGGCCTAAGAGAAACTACTTGGTTGGCCTCACAAAGATTGTATCTATAATAAGTAATCTCTACTTTCATGCAACCCCTTATTTAGATATGATTTAGACTTATCATATCTTTCTACATTACACCCTAGAGTATACCTGTCGTTATGGCGTCTGGGGTAGGTAACAACGATCCTGCTAAGATAGCAGATGATATGGGTTCTACCAATAGCACGCTCAGGTCTGCAACTGAGGACCCCGCCGCAATATCTGAAGATCTCCCTGATAATGGAGGTTCTCCTCACACTACATTAACCAACTTGTGCCACCCTTCAGAAGGCGACGATGAGCCACTGAACGAGGTAAATCACGTCCTGCAACATAACACCGAGCACAATATAGATTCGGTTGATGATGAGAATGTTTCTCTTGCACCAGGTAACTTAGATGATGGCAGGTTTGATCTCCAGCAGGCTTCAACATATAATGATAACGGCAATTCCAATGGAGATGAAATGGATAGCACTTCCAGTAAGGCCCACTTGGAACCTGATGAAGATGTCCCATTTAACCAAGCTACGACTAATTCGATTATTACTGCTGGGGTGAATAACGACCAAGTCACAGGTGAAAGCCTTATAGATAGTATAAATGCTACGATAGAGGATGAGCCACTATTTGGTCCGAACTCAGGGGATAGCATACCATCTACAGACGATGATACAGCACCACCAATGTATCAATTGGAGCATGATGCTGAGGGACCTTTCTTATTAGACACTCTGGATTCTGGTGATCTCGGTTATAGTGGATCGGTACCAGGCCTGGGTTCTATGTTCACTGACGGCATGATAGATGAAGATTATGACAGAAATAGCGATGGTCATTTTACCCAAGATGAATCCATGGACAGCGATACTGATACAGACGATAATAATTATGCTCTTAGCTCAACACTCAAAGGGAAGAATGCTATTACATTCAAGTCTCAGGCTAGTCTCGAGAAGGGCGAACAGGTATCAGCTAAAAAGAAGCAGACACCTCGAAAGAAGACAGGCCCACGAGCCAGGACAGCAAAGGAGTGGTTCGCCAGGGAAAATGAATCTCGCGCCAAATCCATCGCAGAGGGCCAAGGCAGTAAGCGAAGGCTGGATGATGATGAAACTATAGCTAATACCTCAAGTAAAAAGACACAAAAACGCCAGAAGTTGAGTAAGCAGTCCAGTGAAGCAATGTTCAATAGCCTCCAACACAACAATATTGAAGCTCGAATAGCGCTTGGTCATATACCGGAAGCTGAGAAAATTACCGCAAAAACTAAAACAAGTCAGTTGGAACAAATTATGAACCAAGTCCCCCAAGACGCCAGCAAAAGAGCCATAGCATCTGACAAGAACAAGTTGATAAAAGCCTCACGTTCCTTTGGATACGGAAATTGTGTTGCTAAAGACGGAAAATGGCTCGTAAAGGGTATGAAGACTGCTCTATATGATCATCAAGTAATCGGATCTTCACGAATGCTAGGCCGAGAATTTTCTTACGATGAGCCAAACGGCGGTATATTAGCTGATGAAATGGGAATGGGCAAGACTCTGGAGATACTTACTTGTATTGTATCGAATCCGCCCGAAGAGACTGATGAAGGAGACCATAAAGCCACATTGATTATTGCACCAGCAAATGTGATAAAGCAGTGGGAGGGTGAGGTAAAAAAGCATGCAGACAGAACGCATATCAAAGGCGTTTTGATTTTCAAACAGAGCCAGAAGCTTCCCGAGAAGGCTTGGGAAAATATGGATATTATGTATGTTCCAGAGTACTTGTGGGCTCTCAAATGCTGATTATATTCACAGAATTGCCAGCTACCATGAAGTTGCTCGACAGCTCCCTAGCGAAAAAGCCCTAGCCGCATTTCAGAATGAAGAGTATGACGATGAGGAGGAGAGAGAAGAAAGGTTCAATGAGCTTTTAGGACCGCTGCTTAGGACTCGTTTCTGGCGAGTGGTTCTCGATGAGTGTCAAAATATCAGAAATGAGAACAGTAAAAGTAAGATCCCGTCAGGAGCGAAAAGGTACCATAATGCTGACAATGTTTCTGATCGTAGTGTTCTTAGCTTGCCGAGATATACAGTCAAGATACAGATGGGCTGTATCGGGAACGCCTTTTTTCAATGACATTGGAGGTGAGATTTATAACAACATCTCGATGAGGACTTGGCCATGCTAACTAAACAGTAGAGGCTTTTTCATACCTCAAATTTCTTGTGCCAGGGTGGAATGGTGATCTTAATCATTTCCAGTATCTCTTCGACTATATTACAGATGTATGAAACTATAATCGACTGTTATTAGGTATATGGGAGTGGCTAACATTAATTAGGCATCAAAGGAAGCTCGATTGCGTGCGATACTATCACAAATAATGATACGTCGGTTAGTATGTTATCTCTTCTGTTTCTACAACATGCTAATCCTCTGGATAGGACTATGAATGAAAAATTCATGGGCCGGCCGACCTATAGCCCCCCTATGTGTTACGAGGAATTCAAACGGATAGAATTAGACACAGAAGAGAGAATCATATACGAGTAAGTACCTGATTTTCACTGACATTACGACAAGACACTAACTATCTAAGTGTCGTGGAAACACGTTTCCGAGAAATCTTAGAGGAGCAACGTAAAAAGGCTATGAGTGGTATTGATACCGTCAAACCTATACATTATTTGGGGCTTCTTTTGCGTCTCCGTCAAGCTATAGCCCACCCGTTTCTTCTGGAGCCTACACTGAAGCATACGCTGCGGGCAGAGGATATCTTTGAGATTCAAGATCGGCTGGCAAAGGCCAGCGAACAGGATCATTCCTTCAATCGCATTCAATTCTGGTGTGCAAACGTGACTAGAGAGATAAACAATGGACATACGAATGGTTTATCTGGCTCTCAGATAGCAATCAACGTAGGAAGATTTGGGTATGAATTGCATGCGGCATTAGCATCCAAGGACCATGGCCTCTGCCAGCTATGTTTTCAAAATCCGGAGTTTCCTCATTTAGCTGAGGTGAGTATGCCCACCATACATGATAGGGCTATTTACTGACATTTATCATTAGTGTGACCACGTCTTCTGCAAGGAATGCATCGACGATTACATGCTCGGAGAACGCCAAAGCGGGAGACAACTTCTCCTGTGTCCTAATTGTGAGAAGCCATTAATAGGTCTGAAGGCTATTGGAAACACCCGAAATGATGAGTTCGAACCAAATTCATATGACCTGGGGGTTCTTGGATCTCATAGTTACATATCAGGAGCGTCTCAGGATATGACCGCCTTCTATGAGCAGTTCCACGCTACAGTTGTTTCCAACGCCAATGAGCCTCTGGGTAGAGACGGAAAAAAACTAGGTCAAGACTTTTTGGGGGTTCGAATTAAGTTGAAAAGGGGCGAGTCTTCGTTTCTCTTGGACTCTGACAAAGCATACCCAGAACCCATCGCTCCTAGCGCCAAGACAAAAGCTACCATGGAAGCTATCCTCAACTGGCAAACCAATGCTCCTGACGACAAGATCATCATCTTCCATGAGTTCAAAATGACCGGGGCCATTATAGGGCGTATGCTTCAAGCTCAAGGGATTCTCTTCCTCTACTACAACGGCGACATGACAAAGAAACAGAAGAACAATGCAATCCAAACCTTCAAAGATCAAAAAGAGGTTAAAATCCTGGTAAGTAATTCACTATATTTAAGTGAAAAGAGATAGCTGGCTAAATATCCTCTCTAGATTATGACCCTCAAGTCTGGCAGCGTGGGTATGAACCTTACGTGCGCCAACAGAGTTATCCTGCTCGATCTGTGGTGGAACCATGCTATAGAGTCCCAGGCCTTCTCAAGAACCTTCCGCATAGGCCAGACGAAGGAAACATACTTCCTACGCATCGTGGCCCAGAACACCATCGACAACCGCATCGAAGCAATCCAAGGCACGAAGTTGTCAAAAATCGGTAGGGTCATGAAGTCGCGTCTGAGCCTCGACCAAGCTATCTCGCTGTTGAGCTAAGTCCGGGTGAGCAGGGACGGCATTCAAGGGGTCGTGGCTAATTACACAACCCGACCCCTATCTAGCCTATCACTACATAAGGTGGATTTCATAGCTATATCATGTCTCTTAAACGTTCTTATATCTGCGAATCTTTTCTTTATCATATCACTGCGATGAATTTTTCATTTACTCCCCCCCCCTTTCCACTATGATTCTCCAACAGCCTTACGATGCCTTATGATACTGGCCTTAGGCCTTCAGCTCTCACATTGCTAGAACACATTATCTTATAGATTAGGAAAAGGGACAACTGCGTTAAATTACCTCTAGCTACAAATTTTCATCTGCGTTCCATTCATAGAATAAATTTACTACATTAAAAACTATGTGAGAACCCTTCATACTCGATGATGCATATCAAGTTTTAGAAAGAAGTAGATAAGTAGAGCTATACTCGCTATCACTAGATGCACTAACCTACTCACGATATAAGGCCTAGTATTGTCTCAATATACTACACCCGGCCACTTCGCCAACAACCTCCTTAAAAGCGGCGAATGCCGACGTCCATGTAGCTACCAAACCATGGCGTCCAGATGATATAAGAGAAATCCTTTATTTGATAATCTATATACATTCTCCCAGACTGAGAACGCAGTATGCTTCTCCCTAGGTTAAATCTCTTATATTGAGCAGTCTCTGTTCGCTCCGTATAACTCAAGCCGGTTCACAGCCGCCGCAACCGCTTTACCTGGCAGTGACATCTATAGCCCGATATCAGCCAGGACAGTCTGTGCCCGTCCCGCTCCGGATCTGACCTTAACAGCTGATGGCCCGTCTCAGCGCGTATGTCAAAGTCGGGTGATGCACCATGATAGCTGTCTTTATTCCCAGAAGCGCGAGTCGGTCAGTCAGCCAGCTTGGATTCAACCTCCTTTGGGAGGGGGAAAGCAACCCGATACTCCAACGCTGCTATCCGAATGTCTACGATTGCTGCTTTATACACTTATACCATAACCTCTAAAAAGAAGACACACAAGGCCATATTTAATTACTACATTACTACTCGCTCTCAAAGCAGCGGCGAGAGCCCGGCATCTACATCGGTGTGTGAAGTTGAAACCGGACATCCATGCTGTGTCATGTCATCGGAAAGCGATTGGTGGTCGCGTGTTCTCGTTATAAATATTGTTTTGTTGTTGCTAATCTGCGAAATCCTAGAGAGCTGTGCTTTGCCAATGAGCCGTCGCATCGTAGCTTTCGCGTCGGTCCCGAAGAATTGAATTATCTACGCTACACTACAGAGATGAGACGGAGGGGGAGGTGGTGGGCGACGGAGCGTGGCTATTCGCCCCTGCTTTCGACTACATACATAATCACCACTGTCCGGGGGGATTAATTGGTAGGGAGATGGATAGACCGTTTGAAGTTGGAGGTCGGGGTAGAAAGGATGTGATAATGTTTTCTTATTTTTTTTTTTTTTTTTTTTGCCCTTTTGTGATTGTTGTCCTTTCTGTAACTGGGCTCGTTGATAGGTAGGTAGGCTAGGTACCTTACCTCCCTTTTCCCCGGGACCCCATTCGTTCCAACTCCCGTTTGTTAAAACAAGAAAAGAAGAAATGGGGAAAAATACAACACAATAACAACGACCAAGCTTGCTCAGCTGCTGCCACTGCTGCGTCCACCCACGGCCGTGGATTGTCCACGCATGAACACGACGCGCTCCCCCTGCTACCAGGACGAATAAGTTTAAAGGGTCAATACAGGTAGGTATGATTCCCCGGGGGGTTGAACCCCATAGGTTAAAGGGGGGATAAGAGCTAGGACCCTCTTCCCCCGCGTGCGCACGGCGTCTCCGGACCGGATTGGTGGACAGACGTGTCGGGTCGGTGGGAAGAGAAAGCCGGTACACAGACAGACAAGTATCACACCTACAATGATGGGTCCGTTCGTTCGTTCGCAGCAGCAAGTGGTAATGGGGGTCCAGGCTAAGCTTGGCTATGAAAGGTTAAGCAAGAAGGGTCAGCCAAGGCTTTATCGACTGGATTAAGGTCTTTTTTTTTCACTAGACAACAACATAGCTTTTCTTCCCCTACCTACCGTTTGTGCACAGCGCATACTTTGAGTGTCTAGTGATGATCGTGGAGTGATCACCTACTTACCCCTACTTGGATATCCCTCCCGAGAAACGGCTTATTCAATACACGAGAGGGTTTTACAGAACCTACCTAACCTTAGGTTGATACGTAAGTACCTAACTAACCCAGACGCTTGTCCCCTTAACCAACGCGCGATTAAGTGCTTGATTGCATTCGCGTGAGGCTGAGCCTACCTAGCGAACCTCCCGTCGTAAAGAAAGCCCACTAGGTCAACCTAGAACACATAGCTGGTGCGCGAAAAGAGGGAACGAATCATCACTTCATAACCTCGCTCTACCAGTGGCAAAAAAAAGAAGAAATTACTCAGTTAGGTACCTAGGGATGATTCGCTTTGCTTGCTTTGTTGAGCGACTTTTTTCTGCTTGCTAGCCAGCTAGCCAGCCCTCGGCCGTATAATACTATCCTATCTACACTCTACCTTATACCCTACAGCCAACTCAGGTAAGGTAAGGCCGGTAAACTATCTTATCTGTGACGATGTACGTGACAAGAAGGCCCTTCGAGAACGCGGCACCAACCACGTCACCCGTAGGTAGGCAGGCAGGCAGGCTATGTGTAGGCAGGATGGCGAGATAGATAGACAGAGGACAGCGGTTGATACAGCACAGCGGGCGGTGCCTAACTTCAGGCAATTTTCACTTGATGTGGTGCCCCTAGATTTACAACTAACTTGGGTCGAATGCTTCTTCTGTAGAGACGTGAGGGGGGGAAAGAAAGGACAAGTTGTATGGGGGAAAGGCAGGGGAAGCAGAAAGGACAAGATGAGCAAGGAGGACAGAGAACTGGCTGAGCGATAAACACATACCTAACTTAGGTATGTACGCTAAAAGAGGGAATTATTCATAACACTTTTTTTTTCCTGCCCGACGGGGACAGTATCGATGTTTGATAGACAGGGTGCGAGGATTAGTTAGTAGATTCCAAGGTTTAGATTGGTAAGTAGTATTCCTCCGCTTTGATATTCTTTCTACTTGGGCAACCCCGGATTACCTACCTAGGTAACTTATATATATGTCTTTAGATGGATTAGATGTGGTAGAAGTTTATATAAAGACCGAGCACAAAAAAAAGGTAATAGGTCACGGTACAAGCTACCTAATTAGTAAACAGAAAAATAATCATATCGTGGCGACTTCAGCTGCTCTCCTCTCTATGTAAGATCCCACAGCTATCCGTGGGATTGGATTGATTTGAAACATACATACAAGGAAAATCCCGGTTTATGATTTTTTTTTTTTTCATTTCATTTTTTTTTTCTATCTCCAAAAAGATTATCTCGGCAGCTACCTATCGAGTGTGTGTGGAGGTGGAGGAGGATGTGGGATGTGGATTGTGGGGTTTATTGTTGGGTTTAGCTGGTAAGGCAAGGGAGGGAGAAGAGAGGGAGGGGTCTAAGCTTTTTTTTTTTTTTGGCTTACATACCTAGGTACATACCGATATTTGGTTACGGGCGTATTGAAAATAGTCATTAGTATAAATAGGATCGAGTCGAATTAGGTCGGGTCGGGTCGGGGTCATCACGGACTCGAGCAGATGCGGAGAAGGGTGGTTAAATATACCTGATCTTCCTAAGACCTACGTGCTTATGTATGTAGGTTAATCTATAGGGTAAGTAAGCGGGCAGGGTACGTGCCAAAGCAGAGGAGAGGATAGGGTTTAGGATTCTTATGATCTGCGAGCTACGTAACCAACTTACACTAATGAGACGTCCCAGCTCGCACGCACATTCACACGACGACGGCACGGGTACCACCACATTCACGCACGACAGCTCGGTCGTGCTGGTTACTGAATCTGGTTAGTGACGCGGGGCACATACCTTCGATATACTTTCACGTACACCTTTGCCGTTGACAAAAAGGTAACAGGAAAAGAGTCTGGATAGGGGATATATAAAGTATAGAGTAGTGAGATATTATAGGTTATATTGATTATTTTCATGATCTATATTTTGTAGACAAAGTCAACTAACCTTAGATCATGATCTAATCGCTAGATTTCTTTAACACAAAAGAAGACACTTGCACATCCTATTTATATATAATTCGCTTTTTTTTTTAACCCGGTTTAATCCATATACATACCTAGGGACACTATACCCCCTTCTCGGCATCTACCGACCTCTATACCGCCACCTTGCCAGCTAGCTCACCTAAAACCTACACTATTTACTTACCGGCAAACCACGCCATGCCACGACGACCTCCAACAGCGCCCTACTGCCGGGACTTCGTGTTATAACGACCACCCCGCCACTTCACCCCTCCGGTGTATTCATATTCCGTCCCGATCATGTCATTGTCTAGTCTTTTCTGAGCCGCGTATAACCGCGTTCGCTATCTTCGACTCGCGCACCGCCTTGCCCGTGTCGAGCGGGCCAGAGCTAAGCGAGGACCTTGCGGGCAGCTTTGCCGCGGTGTCCCCGGGGAGGGGCCCTGTTTTCAGCCTTGGACATCCCGCCGCGCTTCAATGTGCCCAGGTTAGACAGCGACAAGTTCATCGCCCAGCGCGGGACGAGCCCCCAGTGGCATAACCGGACGGACGGATGGCGAGCACCGCACCGCCTTCGTTATGGTAGGCGCGGAGAAAGCGAGGGCAACAGACGGCAGGGAGCTGGAGGAGACTGTGTTTAAGAGGTATATGGACGAATAATAGCATGGTGGGCGAACAACAGTGCTCTTCGTTTCGTATGTTAGTTGTATAAGTTATGTAGTTGCATGTATACCTAGATACTTAGTTCTTATATTGCTTATGTCACCTAAATGCAGTTTCATTCCTGCGCGTTCCCGGAATGCGTTTGAATATGGCCTGGGTTTTTTTGCCTTTGTTGCGGTGTCGTACAATATCGTTTTCCTTTATCACCCTGATAGGCCAGAGCAGCAGGCATCCCCCAATTCTTCGACACCGTGGCGGTCACAACTTGGCTCTCATGCGGACATCCCAGACGGTCGATATCGCCCGAGAAATGAGGCATCGTCGATAATGCCTCATCCGCCAGGGTATGGATGATGGCCGTTGACTCTTGCAACAGAGCACATAATGTGTCGATAGTGGCGTTGTCCATGTTGGAAGGTGTAAATGCCGTGTTCACATACCTTAAGACCTGCTCGTGGGCTATTAAGCTGGCGGTCTCGATGATACTTCCACTCATAGGTCATCTAGAAGTCTGTGTGGAGCTAGATGGTATCAGTCAAGGGATGCATGAGATTCCCAAATGACGGTAAGTCATGAGCGGCTAGAGTTTTAAAGCTGCCACCGCGGGCCTTCCCGCCAGCTGACCGCTTCTTGATAAGTTTACGTAGCTCCTTGACCAACCTTAGAATCTCACTTATCGACAAGGTCTCGTTGTCGAAGGCGCGCAGTACGGTACGGGCGCGGTGAAAAGACTAGCTAATATGCAGAACGGCCTCTACCAGATGCACGAAAGGTATGTCGTCATGAAACCGATCGATCCAGTTCTCCGATTCATCCAGCGGTTTCAGACCGAAGGCCAGTCGCTGCTTCGGCTTCAATAACTATAAGTTCGGTGACCGCTTGTTTGATGAACATAGGTTGGTTAGTTCTGCTATGCACTCGATGGTGAGCTAGCCTGAAGAGACTCCAGCCGCATGCATTATAGAGCTGCTTGTGGCCACGAAGTCTTCAGGACGTTCCATGCCCTGTGCATGAGCTCCTCTCGAGGTGGAATCGGGAATCAGAAATGTCTGAATACGTAATATCACTGGTTGTCAGTAGTTGCCGAGGACATCAGTGACCTAAAACTATTACCTCGAAGATGTCCAACATGACAACGGTTATGAGATGGTAGCCGTCGGGCACCTGGCTTGGAGCCGACAGGGATCTACGCAAGGCGGACAATAACATGTTCTAGCAATGGAATGCGTCCCCAGCCAGCGCATGGCCTTCCCAGCACCGAGAGAGGTCTGCGTACGCAGCCGCGTGCGCTGCCTGGCGCAAGGCGAAGCGTCCTTCTACGTTCGCACCCTGGAATAGGAAGGGAAGATGAGATAAAGAAACCCTGATGAAGAGGTTTCACTGCACGGATATACAACATATTTGTCTGTAAAGCGATCAACCGCTGCGCCTTCAGGGGTTAACTTCAGACGATCTGGTGTCTGTTTGAGCCATGACAGTAGTTTGGTCGAGAGCATAGGATCGATGGTGCCCCCCCCTGGCAGTGTCACCTCGCTCGCTATTCGTGAGCGCTTGGTCTGGCGATAGAGAGGCTGCTTGGCGGCGGCCTCACCCTCGCTCCTTTCCAACGGAGCTACTCCCGCTTCTCGCAGACTTCAGTGGGGATTTCAGTATTGCTGCATAGACACTAGCGGTGATCTCGTCCTCCATTTCATACCAGAAGGTGATAGATGCCTCGTCGCGGTAAGGCTCGCAGATCCCGTCGTGGTTGATACAGCGCTGGCAGACGGGTCGGGTGCTGGTCGCATTTTAACTCGTCGCTGGTGGCATCTTAAACAACAACCCCCTACTCAAACACGATATGTTGCAATTGTTTACACTACGAAGGGGGGTTTTTGGTCTTGGTCTAAGAGGCTGTGAAGAAGGGTATATCGGTGGCTGTCAGCATCGAACCGCCTGCTCATCTGCATCATCTCAGGACCAATCGTCTCCATTTTTTGAGAGGAGAATCATGAAAAGATATCCATTATCCATTACACGGGTACGAGGAAACGAGCATGGGTGTGCCAGTCATCTAGCCGCTGCTGGCGCTTATTCGTATGTAGTAGTGTAGTGTCAAATATAGGTCGCAAGGGTTTTGCAAGGGTATTGAAGGATGCGGCGAATCCAGATGTGGAGGTGAAAGAAAAGAAAGAAAGAAAGAAAGGGAAAAAAAAAAGAATGAAAGAAAAAAAAAAGAGGCGGCGCCGATGTCGTACAGGAACTCCGGAAATGCCAGCCACCTAGGTAGTACACAACGCGGATTATGCACAATTTTGACTAACAGCAAATAATTTTCATTATTAAAGTGATGTTAGTGGACGCTACTAAGAAAATAAGAAAATAACCCAAATAGGCGGTATAGGTAGATCTGCATTGTAGCGTATAAATGCATAAGTTAGGTAGTGTAAGTGGATCACTGTTCCCTTTTCCCTTGTCCCTTCAGGCACTTACACACAACTTCTTCAAGTTCCTTCCCACAGTGTTTTTTTCTTCTTCTCCGAGGCCGACCGAAAACAGGCTAGCCCCTCCTCTTTGTAAACTGTGCAACGAGTGGAGTTGGTAGGCACGATGGGAGGAGAAAGACGGTAGACCTCATGCAGTCAGTATAGGCGGGTGACATGGTTTAAGTGCATGACCAGTCGATCGATGCAAGCTATTAGAAAGAGAGAAAAAAGAGAGAAAAAAGTAAAGTACATACATAATCTGCCTACCAATCTAAAGGTTGGGAAATAATAATAGTAATAGGCGACTATACCTTTTTTTTAATTCTCCGAATGTGTAGGGAACTGAAAATGAATAACCTATGTATTTAGATGGTAAAATAGTAAGTGGGTATCGATTATATATATGCCTCTCTGCTTTGTTTTTTTGAGTTTTTTTTTTTATAATAGGCATTCTGTAGTTGTATGTCAAAGTATAGATGTGGTTGGTTCCCCGTTTTCCCTTCCCCTCTCTTGTACGAACACACACCACAAGAAAGTTATAGTATAGGTATACTATGTACCTCAATATGCATGGTGAAGTCAGCCAGGGCAGGTTCGTATCGGCTTGACCGCTTCGGATTGGAAGATCTGTGGGATTGTAACTCTCTCTTATTCACTCTTTCCCTTAACTCTCTTTTTTTATTGGGAACTTAGTCCTCCCACACACGTACACACACGCATACAAGATACTCCTAATGTACAAGGCAAGTTCGTCCATACATACTTCCATCCCCGACTTACATAGTGGGCAATGTACAGGGAAGCAGCAAGTAGGAAGAAGGAGCTCGGACTTGGGGTTTTTAATGTAGGTAAGGTTAGGTTAGGTCCATATGTAGGTAGGAAGCAGGAGTTGGTAGGAGCTGGCAGGAAGGAACTGGCTGGAGAAGAGGTTAGGTTAGGGTAGCTGGTGGTTAGGTATGGAGTAGTGGTAGGTACTACTTACTGAAGGTACGATAGCGGGGCTGGTCAGGAGGCTTGGAATTTAAAAAAAAGTCCTGAGACGATGTCACCAGACGGCTAAGCTTACATAACTGCATAGGTCAATTATGTAGTGTAGCACATGCATATGTAGTACTAAATGACGAAAGCGGACAGCCGACCACACGATCATCGGACTGTACTAAGTATGCGTTTGTGCTATGTGTGCGTATGTGTGTGTGCGTGCGTGCGTGTTTTGTGTATGTGTATGTGTAAGTGTAAGTGTAAGTGTATGTGTTGGTTTGTTATGCTCTCCCTCGCTCGCTCTTATCCCATATTTCATTCGTTTTGTGTATTTGGTATGTATTCTTATTTTATTTTATATTTTCCCTCCTTCTCTTAATCGTACACTGCCTACTAGATACTTAGTAGACATTTACATAGTAGGTACCTAAACAACTCACCCTAGGATACATGTACCCAGCTTACCTACAGTACGTATATTATATACATACATACATGTAACTCACTACCATACCCACTTGTTTAAGTTCACTGCCCTGCTACCTTTCCCTTCCCGGTCCCTAACTCACTTACTTTAGTGTATACCTCATACTTACATACCTTAACATCGAACTGCACACCACTTACATACACATTACTACTTAACCACATACTAAACATAATTCATGGTTCCTTTTAGCGGCCTTCTGTTGTTCACCGCCATCAACCGTTAAACATACCTAACCTAGGTAGTCTACTATGGGGAATTACTTCTTGATTTTCCCCAGTTCCGGGTTTGTTCGTTTGTCCACTGCTTTGCTGTTATTTTTTGGGGGGGTTTGTTCTCAACTCAGGTTTTCTTCCTTGATCATTCCTAGTAAAAAAAAAAAAGAGCTACTTGGGTTAGACCCTTTTTTTTTTACTGCCACTTTCTTTTCTTCAATTTTTTTTTTATTCTTCCTATTTCCCTTTTTTTAACCTCTTAAAAAAACTACTCTTAATTCCAGTTCCCCGGTTTCTTGTTACCTATTCCTGTCTTAAAGTTTTTATCATAGGTTCAAATCGGGAATTTTCCTCTTCCTCGTCTCCGGTCACACGCCCTCGCTCCCATCTAGAACATCTAAACCCGCCACTACTGTCATTATCACCACCACATCTTCTTCCACGTCCACTTCCACGTTTTCAATTTTTATCGCTCTTCACCCCTCTGAAAAAAAGAAGCCGAGAAAAAGAAATTTCCAGAGAGAACCTCAGTGTATGCATGATTCCTGCATGATTTCTCTCTTTCATTATTTTTTCCCCTTATACTTTGCTCAACAAACTCATTCATCATCTTTTATGCTTAGACATTCAGGGTTTCAATTAAGTCTCCCTTTTTGGATGTGTTGGTTTTAACCTGTGTATGCGATTGTTGTGTCCAAGAATATGAAACTTTCCTGCCTTACACACATCTTGCTTTTATAGCTTAAAAGGAAAAGTCATCATCAGAAAGACTTCTCACCCCGCCATCCTTAAGGAGACCGGTGATACTCCTTACTAACACGGGCATTCATCTTGACACAACATATCCTCTACCAACTAGGAGCTTGTATTTTTTGAGAAGGGGGAATACCAAACCAGGAAGAAAAAAAAACTAACAGAAAAGTTATCTCCTCGCTCTACACGCCTTGGCTGATCGAAAGGTGTTTTTATCTATCGATTCACCAGTGGCTTGGTGCTTTTCGGTGCTTGACGGCCTGCGGCTACGGTCCGCGGTCCGGAATCCGTGAAAAAGTCTAACGTGAATTTCTCGGAAAACGTTAGCATGAGAGACTATAGCCGAAATAGATCAGTCTTACATCAGGAAGAATGACAGACTCCCGATCACCGTTGTTGCAACTTGGGTCTCTATTTCGGTCACAGCAAAGATGGCTCCTCTCCAGGAGTTGTCAGGCTCACTAGGTTCTGATCTCCTCGCTCTCTACGCCGGAACATTAAAGAAACGCCAAGAATACGATGCCTATCCCGATCTCAGCGACCAGCATTTGTTGGCGCTGATGTGTATCTCCCTATCTGTCGCCTCTGTCAGTGTCATAGCCGCTCTGTATGCCTTCTATTGGTTTGTTCGCATGAGACGGAGTTTTCGTCAAGAGTGAGTACTACTAGTCCCCTTCGTGTGTACTATGAAATAGACGAGAGGGCCAGGGCCTACTCGTCTCAAGTAATTGCCAGAGCATGAAGGCTAACACGTCTATAGCTTGATTATGCTGTTGATCCAGAGCGACATGATGAAAGCTATGTGGCTGGTTATCTGCCCCATTGTTTACTTTGCAGATGTTCCCACCAACTCGAAATTTTGTCAGGTCTCCGGCTTCTTCCTAACTGTCACCATCGAGGCCTCCGACATCGCGGTTCTACTAATTGCAGTACATACGGCTATATTTATCCTCAGACGGCAGCATTCTGGCGGATCCACTGGGTTGTATCCGTATCGACGCGTTGCATATGCCCTTTGGGCCATTGTGCCTATCATTATGGCGGCAATCGTCCCTCTTAGTGGTGGTGCGTTTGTCGACAACGGCCCATACTGTTACTTACCTAGCGACCCTGAATGGTACATAAGTGCTTTGAGCTGGATACCACGATACATCATTTTTGCTATTATCATCATCACATACACTGGGCTTTATCTCTACATAGGTGTTCGGTTTCGTCGCTTCAGGAGAGATCAGAGGAGAGGCAGCACAAGCTCCCAATCGTCCAATCGACGCAGACAGAGAAGCAGAAGCCGACCCCGAGACGTTCCACCAACACCCCCCATTGCTGACCATGGCTTATTGAACTCAGTCAGAAGCAGCGTGTTCAGGAACGGAATACCAAGAGAACGCCAGCAGTCAGTTGCTTCGACTGTCAGCACATTGCAGCTAGGTGAACCCACCACCCCAACGCCGAAGCGCAGCGATCAGATCCGAAGAAATTCCATTTCATGGAACGTGGTAGATTTTGGACGGGACCCCTCTGTATCTGCGTCGCAAGAGCCATCAGTCGATCCGACGCCCCTCAGCCCTACAGACGAATCATCTACTGCAGAACCGTTTCCCTCCGAACCAGTTCCCCCTATTCCTACTCCGGAGCCCGCTCACCTCCCTGTCTCCGGGGTCTCTGATCCTTCAGTACATAGCCGCTCTCGTTGGAAACAATCACTCTTCCGCAATAGCGGGGCCCAAAATATCACCAACCCCGTCCTTAATATTATTACCGTCCTACGCCGGGGACCGCCCGCTCATTCAGGCACGACCTTAGGCGTGAATGCAAGCGCCTCGTCAAGCTCGGTACACCTGCCATCCGAGACGACTACTGATGCCGTACGGCGGTCGAGCGAGAGGTCTCAACGCCAACTAAGCCTCCTATTCGCATACCCGGCGATATACCTAGTGACGTGGATCGCGCCGTTTGTGGCGCACGTGATGCATTACGACGATGACTACGGGAGCCAGTTTAATGAGCCACTCCCGTTGCAGATCGTCAGCCTAGCGAGCCTATGCATTGGCGCAGCAGTCGACTGTTGCTTCTTCAGCGCGTGGGAGAAACCCTGGCGGCATATGCACGGAGGCTTCTGGGACGGGTTAGCCACACGGTTCAAGTTGCGATCAGCAGCCCGGGCAGTCGGTCGCATCGGTGGCAGCGGGACACACGAGTGGAAGCCGGGAAACGGCGGCAGGACCCGCGAAGAGATGTTCATGGATGCGAGAGATGCGAGGTTCCGCCGGGAGCAAGAGAACCTGGATAACCTCACCGTGGCCGCCGCCGCACGAACACGAAGCCAAAGATCTCATCCGAGACAGTGGTGGGATGCAGTGGAAGAGGACGAATAAAACACGAGAGAGC
Source organism: Camillea tinctor (assembly GCA_022578605.1). Taxonomy (NCBI): domain Eukaryota; kingdom Fungi; phylum Ascomycota; class Sordariomycetes; order Xylariales; family Graphostromataceae; genus Camillea; species Camillea tinctor. Next base: position 219,485 of record MU394107.1, read on the forward strand.
GCCGAGCGTTCCTATCATGGACACGATTTTTCTTTTGGTACGGCCCGACGACATGATACGATAAATTTCTTTTTCTTTATATGATATGAAATATGATACCCCGAACTCATTGCGCTCTTGTTTTCTTTTCTTTTTCTTTTTTTCTCGATCTCGATTTATATAAATCACTACTGCGAAAGTTGGAGGAAGGAATGGAGGGGCGTTGGGGAGATGGAATGGATATGGGAAGGAAATGGTTAAGGAGGATGGGAGAAAGGGATTTGGATAATAAAGTCTTTTAATCATTTATGGGGCACAAAAAAACACATACTCTAGCATTTTGGCATTCGACATAGCATTATCGGTCAACAGCAACATCATACGCAGCACGGCACGGCACAGTACGGCACGGCACGCACGTACGCATAACCTACATCACATATAAGGTCACATTTCCTTTTTTTTTCTAATATGGCAGCCGCTTAAGGGGAAGCTTGAGATGAAGAAGGAAGGGAAAGAGGGGGAACGCGGGAGCGGGGCTTGTGTAGGTACGCAAAGCATCAGTAAAAACGCACATGGGGCTCGGTTATATAGCATTTCCAAGGGGCGCTTGTGAACAGGAAGGGCGGCTAGCTCATTATTTATCTCTACCTACTATCTATCCAGTGTACCCAGGTACCTACCTATATATATATATATATTATTCATCGTTTAGCTCGTTTACTGGTTAGGTACCTAACCTACATGCCCTCAAGTTTCGTAGAATCGATGTTCTCGTAACCTGGGTAACCTGGTAAGATGCGGAAAGTAAAGGGGTAAAAGAGTATATATATATATATATATAGGTATATACACGTGTAGGTGTGTATATGGGAAAGGGGCAAAGGGGTAAAGGAGAAAAGGGAGGCGAAAGGGGGGAATGACTGGATAGGAAAAAGATAGGGGGATTTAAATCATCGAAGTGGTAAATTTAAGTGTCATATGTTATCTATGTATCTGTGCGTGTGTGAGTGTATCCCGGGGTTGTTAGTTTGTTTGCTGTTGTTATTGTCGTCGTTGTTATATTGTAGTCATTCGTGTGGTAGCCCGACTGACTGGACTGTGGTCAGTATTAGTGTTCACTGCGTGCCGGGAATGTCTTGCTTTGCCTTGTTATACGATATGCATGTAAGCTACGCATGTGTGTGTGTAACCTGTGTTGAAGTTTAATGTCAGGTGTGCCTATGTGTATGTGTATGTGTAGGGGTTTGGTAAGGCAAAAAGAAGGGGGTAGGTATGTATGTAGGTAAGCAAGCTGTAACCTTGGTTATTGTGACGGTGATACCTGCATACATACAATAACCTATAGGTTACGTAGTAGTTAGGTATATATGTCGGGGTTGATGGATGGATTGGTTGATTTAACCATGTGAGTTATACCATACGAGATATCACATGCATACCTTACCTACCTATCTACTTCGACTGCGACGTTGATTTGGACAACAGCGTAGTAGTCTTACTTGAGAATTGTGGAAATATAAAACATCTAGGTATGTATCTTAAGCGACAGCTCAGTTTTTGGTTATATATGATAGGTACGATAGGTTATATTAACCTCTTCCTTACTGGTATCGTTTTTGCTTGGTAAAGGAACTAGTTAGAGGAAAAACAAAAGTTGTTGGTTATTGGAGTTTTGATGTGGCGTGATTTATTCACATATGTAACCTACCTCGTGGAGATATATAACCCAGGCTCCCTGCCTAACATATGAAGGTAATAATCCACGATCTCTTTTCAGTTCGGCTTTAAAAAATCATCCTCTTCTTTCATTTTGTATCCCGCTTTATCTTCCTTTTCTTGTTCTACTTACTCCTTTACTTCTTTTTTGATGTGGGAGGGGGCAATGACGATGGCTATGGTGATGGGAAGTGTTGCAATTCAGAAGCATGTCTTCTGATGTTTGCCTTACCTATTTCCTTGGGGTCTTTTCTCCCTCTTTTCAGTTCCGTTTTATGAGAGCTTCATGTGTAAGACAAGTCCTCTTATACGCTCCATTTCTCTACTTCCCGCTTGTCATGCAGAAGATGGCATATTTCCTTCCAAACCCCCTTCTCTTTGTGTGTTATACAATATATCGTATATTTCTTGTTATCAAGTATTCTATGTACTCAATGTTGTCTTCTTTCCTTTTTTTTTTTTTTTTTTTTTTTTTTTTGCTTCGGGCTTTCTTGCCTCCAAAAAAGTGGCCTGTGACATTGACACAGGCGATGACGATGCTGACGATGATGACCAATGCACATATACTTACATACATATATATATGCATGCTGATCTTATGCCAAGCGCGTGTCTTTTCATCGCCCATCGTCGTAATAAATCCCCTTATCTCTCCCTCACCCTACCTTGTTTTCTCTTACTGTCTCTGCCATTCCCTCTCTTCTTCGCAGCACAGACTCAAAAAATGCATTACTCACTTGCCTCAACCGCGGACATATATCACACTAAGTCTAGTGTTATGCTTTTTCCCATTCCTATTCATGACAGGTCCACGTCCCAAAAGAAAAATTATTGCTCATCTGTCTTGTTTCATTCAGTCTTCCTCTTTTCTCTCTGCGCGACACCCATCCCAAGTGGGATAGGTAAGGTAAGTTAGTCGACGGCGTCGTCATCGCCGTCATCGCCGCAAATGTTTCCCCTTTCCTGCTCTTTCTTCTTCTTTCTACCTACTACCATAATTACCTGATGGTAGGCACTCTGTTCTATCACTACTACTCCTGCGACTACCCCTTTACTTCAGCGGATCCTGCTTCTCGCGCAAGAAGCGTATGAACGCGCGCGCGACGGTGACGCCGTCCTGCTCATTGGCGGCGCGGGCCTCTCCGTCATCGTGCAGAGCCTGGCTGATAATGCCCCCGTCCAAGCGCACTTTGAGGATACTGCGCATCATGTCGTCAGTGAACTCAGGGTGGCCCTGCACTGTGAGAAGACGCCCTGGCGAATACATGCCCTGATTCGGGCAAATATCCGTGCGCGCCAACAGCGTGACGCCCTCTGGATTCGTGTGCACGATATCTTGGTGCATCTGCTGGATGAGCTGTAGAACGCGAGGTTGTTAGTGGGGATGGGCAGGTCAAGACTGAGTCATTTAGGTAATGGGTAGTGAGAAGAGGTAGGAGGAGTGACGGAGGAAGAATGGGATATGGACAAGGTGAAAAGAGAGAAAGGGTGGGGGGGGGGTGGCAAACTAACCAGATCCTCCTTGTCTAGGCCGAGGACCCTCTTCCCTTCATCGGTGAGCTTACACGGAGTGACGCTTAGCTCCCAGCCGCCAGTATTGCGACCGACCACGGCGCCGAGTGCGCGCGCAACGATCTGATGCCCGAAGCAGATGCCGACAACGGGCACGCCGGCATCAAAGCACTCCCTCGTGTAGTTCACAAGCTGAATGATCCATTTGTGATCCTCAAAAGCGTTGTGCTTAGCTCCGGTAATGAGGATCGCGTCGATATCTCCTAGCTTCGGGTAAACCGGCAAGTTTGATTCGTCTCCGACTACGTTATACGCTTCAATAGCAAGCTGCGAGTCCAGCGGCTGCGGATCGCATGCCCGCTTGAACAAGTACTTGAACACCTGGCCATAGGTGCCGTATTTCGACTTGATATCGGGAACCGGAGTGTCGGCTTCGAGGATGGCAAGCCGGATAGGGCCGGTGGCGGGTGCAGAGCTCATTGTCTCAGATAGGCTCGAGAAGGCTATGTTGGCTTATATCGCGACAGATTCCGGTCTCGGTCTTGATAGGTCGTTATTTATCGATCTTGTATGGGAAGATGGAAGGTCTACTGGTGGAATTTTTTTAAGCTAAGGGTATCATGAGAAGTTCAAAATAAGGTAAGGCAAATCTCTATGAAGGAGAAATATAAAGAAAAAGAAGAAGAGAAAGAAGAAGGGAACGAGAGATAGGCAAGGCGGGAGACTGGCTAGAAATATCCAGTCGCACTTGGGGGCACTTGGGGGACGGGAGGGAACATATGACTCTTGATAGCAAACGACGGGCTCGTGCTCGCGCCGGGCCCTATTTTTATCTAGGACAAAGTATTCGTTTATGTCAATCAATGACATATGGAAAGGGAGTGAAGCTAGGGAAGATGAATAAGGAGTGTGTATTTCGAGGAGGAAAGCTGTAGGTAGGATAACAAAGAAGTATCAGTCCGACGCAAACTCAATCCCAATATGCACAAGACTCATGGGAGCCCCTCACCATCGTGGGACCGATGCATGTTGTTTTTGCTGATTTCGTCTCTAGGGCCAGAACTAGAACAGGGAAGTAATTCGAGGGTGGGGAGGGAAAAAGAGATATTTCTGGGGGGGTGTGTGTGGGAGATTGGAATAGAGAAAGATGCCAGAGGGAAAAAAAAGAGAGCTAGTTTAGGTAGAGTAAAGAGGCTCAGAAGAATATAATACTGTTATGTCTGATAATAACCCCGCGGATACATCTGATAGGTAGAAATCCCTGGCGGTGAATATTTCGTCATTGTCGGGAACGGCATGGCAGGCAAAGGACAAGTACATAACCTACCTACGTATTGAGGTAGGTATTGAAAAGGGACACAAACATACACCACACACACCACATAGTAGTACACCAACATCTGTACATCCTTCCCCCACCCCTGACCTATACTTACACTACGTACTTTACCGTTGCATCTGTGGCTCGTGTCTGCGTGTATGGGTATGTGTATGTGTATGTGTATTCCTTACAGGTACACAGGTACACTACATACCAAACCCCGGGCAATGGAATGGATGGCATGGGATGGGAAGATCGTGCCAAACCCTTGCAACCTGCGGCTCAGCTCTTTGAGAGAAAAAAAGGGCTTGAGTTTTTGTGGCGTGGCGTATTCGCTTAGGGCCGCTCCAATGCTACCTCATTGCCACCTCTGGCCCCCTCTGGCCACCTCAACGTCACACTTATTGTCTCTTTCGTGTTAGTAAGAGAGTAAAAATAAAGTCTTGACCTATAAGTCTATATCAACTTTAAGCTTGATTATTACTTACATATATCTTATCTACCTGGGATATACCAGCCCGGCATTACCGTACCTACATATACATAGCCTATACACACAACCTACATATATATCTAAATCTAGGTATATACCGAATAAATCGTCAACATAGAACGACAGCCTTACATATTATTATTACTATTATCAAGTTTATATTTATTCCGCTCTTTCTGAACCCCCGTCTATCCCTCTCCATCTTCCTGCTCCTCCTCTGTGCCATATATCCATGTTTGCTGTGACATTGGAATTGGACCCCCTCCAGAAATATGTAGGTATGTGTTTTTTATTTCCTGTCTTTTGCAACCTGCTTCAATTTTTTTTTTTCAAAGCCCGTGCTAGATGAAACCCAGTCCTACACATGTGCGTCCTCTGCATCTCTGACAAATTAGCAAGAAATACGTCCTGCCGATCTGGCTAGGCGTACTTCTGGAAGAGTTCCCTATTCGCTCACCCTTTCCTGTTCATTGGTGAGGCTACACTCACTAGTATTTGAACAGCCTAGCTTCCAGTTAACCTAGACAGCATCCTCCCAAAACATGGCAACTATCCGCGAACATGGGAATGGCTTCCACCCCTGCCCAGGTATCCACACCAACTCTGTCCCCACTCATCTTGGGAACTCCGGTCAGAGGATTCGTCGTGTTGAATATCGTAAAAAAAAAAAGGTCCTATTGCTGTGTTGTCCCAAGCTGAGCGAGGCTTGTTTCCTCAAACACGAGAAATATAGACCTCGAGACAGTTTTTTTCATAGGCGGGAAACTATTAGCTTGGGGAGGACGACCAGGTGTAAAAAGGTCGGGTGTCGGTAGGACGTTGTCACGGACCACGGACCAACACCGCGGTGATGCGACCTGGCTCTTGCCGCTTTGCTTGCCAACCACCTTCGGGGCGGTCTCCGCGCGGTTACTTATCATCGGCGTTATCAGATGGTTGCCACGGAGGGGGGGGGGATGTGCCGCAAATTATGTCAAGCACGAGCAACACAACTCGTGTATGCCCATCTCTGACTTGGTTAATTTACGTAAATATTTGCCCTCTGCAGCCCCTGAGTTGGCAATCGACGGATGACCTGCGAGCCAAACAGATAACTACCCGGTGATATACCCCCCTTTGTCGGAAAGGGAGTCCTGGACCTCGGGCTCGTCACGTTCGCACCTAGATAAAAACGTCTTTTTGGAGGAAGGAGGCATATAGTAGAATCCTCCAAGATAGATATCGCAAAAGACCTCGACACTAATGCAATGTAGTGTGATTGTGTCTGGTTGCGGACATTAGGAACAAGCTGCACATATCCCGTCTCCCCCTCTATCCCCCGGATGACAAATCGGCAACTACTTCCCTTTGATGAACAACATGACTCGGCAAGCAGGAACACCGAGTGCCCAGAGCACACCGAATGGATCAGTGGTTGGTTGACCTACCTACTCCTTGGCACTTGAAGAGGGTTCGATGGAGATCCTCTGTACCGACATCGAATAGACAAGCGTTCTGCTGGAGACGCAGCAGACCCTGCGGATCACCTACGATAGCTCTCATTGGCTTCGATTGCACCACCAATCTCTACAGCTGGGCAGTGACGAGTTTCCGTATGCTGTATGTGATGCATCACAGATTTCGCATACACATTAGTGCTGACCGGCTTCAGTAGGCCGGCATTCTGGATAAGCTGGTGCTTTACGGAGGAATATTGGTGATATGAATCCAATAGGTAGGTCGGGGTGACATGCCAAGTGGCCATGATGTTATCTGATGGTAGTTGCGGGCCAAGGTGAGGAACCGGCTTCGTGTCCATAAATGCACTCGTCTTCATTACCCCTAAGCCTGGAACTATAGCAGAACAGTATAACAACAAAGGGATAGGACGCATCTTTACTACACAACACACAATTCCTGAACATCATATCATAGCCGCCGCTCCCAACGCCCACTAGCCAGCTTCCTTAGACAACCCCGCATGAGGGATGTCATCCTGTGATGTGAATTGGATTCACTAAAATGCCGTATTTAGGTTTCTTCCCTCATGGCCATTCTCATCCTGCCTATCTAGGTAACGCACATCCTCAGCTTATACCATCTCCGGGCTTATGCATCCACTAATCCGTCGAATCTGACTCGAGCCTGCTGACCTTGGTAATGGAATCAAATAAGCCTCAGACCTACCTCTCGATAGCTCGGTAGGCTACGTGTAGGTGTTGGTGTGATATGTAGAAGCTAGTATCGGTCTTCCTGAGCCCTAACGCACGAGCATCACACCTGTAGGCACACAACACCACGACCTGTAGACGCAAGATGGTTTAGGAGACCGTAACGAGCCTCACGCCGCGTTCCCAACCCCAGACAGCTTAGCACCCGATAGTAACAAGGGGGAGGGAGGTGGGGAGGACTCAAAAAGTCCTAGAATCCATTGGCGATCGAGACGCGGGCTCTGCTTGAGCATACACATATCATGTATATGTGCCGCACACCTGAGACCTTCCATGCAGGCGATAAAGGTGCAATAGGCCATCCCAAAAGACCAAGGTCAAGAATTTGCGAGATCATAGCTGGCATCGACGCTGCCCCAAGTTCTGGGAGCGGAGTAGTATCCCCCTTCGAACTATCGCCCATACCCAAGGCTTCCTAGTTATCCTGTTGTCCTAATCAAAGGTAAGCAACGCGCTCAACCAACTGCAGCTGACGGTCATCGTAACCGCTTTCAGCATTTTACCCTCGATCCGAGTCAGCATTCGAGGTTCCGATCCGGGCTGAAAGACCGTATAAAAGGTAAGCGGAGGAACCATAGCATCTACCAATAGAGGAATTCCCTCCTCCCCAGTGTCCATCTAGTAGCATAACACAAACTCCGTATACCAAGAGATTTGGCTACCAGAGTCGATGAGTTGAGTTGCCACATGACGAGAGCTGGAAGTATGACAGCAGTCTCTCGGGCACGCATTTTCATTAAAGATATGCGACCTAGACGCCACAGCCCGCCGGTGCGACCATGGTGATAAATAGGCTAGGTTCCGTACCAGTTTCATAGACAGTGGCCAATCCTCAATTTAGCATCCCCGGCCTGTTTGTCGCGTGAGTAGAGAGCCGAGACAAATGCCCATGTGAAGTATGATTCCCCGGCTTCAGCGATTATACGACTGAATCTCACCAAGAAATCAAGAAATCAGAGGGAGAGATAGAAATATAAGTAGATTAATTTTATATATATATTTATGATGACAGTAGTGTGAGTTTTAGATGATAAGAAAAAAGACGACTAGGTATTCGAAAGGAAATGATTCTCGGAGTAATCTCATAAAGATGAATAAAGAAGGAAAAAAAAAAAAAAGAACAAAAAAAAGAACAAAAACGTTTCAAAGATCAGAAAGTTCCTCTTTTTTTCTTTTTTTTTCTTTTTCTTTTTCGAGGCTCCATCAAAAAATTATGGATGAAGATAAGTTCATATGTTTTCACATGTTGGTGGCGCCACGTTAATGATATGATTGAATTAAGGGGACCCAGCGGCAGAATTCGGGCGGTGACCCAGTAAAGTTTAACAGTGTTTATGCAACGATATTTCGGGAATTGATAACTGTGTAGCTGGACTGGCAGACTGGATAGCGGGAGCCTGAGATTATCTAAGCTGATAGCAGGGCCATTAGAGAGGGCTGCCCAGGTGCTAGGTTAGGTTAGTAACTCAGGAGTAGGCTGCCTAAGCACCATCTACAGATCTGTACCGATGCCTAAACTAAACGCCTAACCGTTTTAATGCTGACCTCACGCCCGTAACTTATATAAGGCAAGCCTTTAGAGGTCAGGGGCCAATGCTTATATTATCTCATTCCATATCGTCTCGTTCCATATCATCTCATTCCTTATCATCACCATCAACACCACCTGCACCAACACCCAGCCACAGAAACATTGCAGACTTGGAAACCTGCCAAAAACGTATTAGGTGTAATTGTAGATCGAAATCGGGGTTTCTACCTGTCTCAGCATCTACACTAATAAGCACTTGGCAAATCCCGAGTGGCCGGCACGGCTTTGCTTCTTACAACACAATCCGTATCCATATATTAATATCCATATCTATATAACATCAGTGTTCCCTACAATACGCATCATAGAGAAGAAAGAAGAAAAGGGGGTGATCCACGAAAAACTTCTCATTGGTCAACGTGTCGAACCCAGACAGATACCCCAATCTGTTAATTCGCGATATTCGCGACTTTCGCGACATAGCTCCGGCTTTGAACGAGGCTCAGCTGGCATTGTCATCCCGAGCCGTCATCGTCAACGGGGAGGCACTGAGACAAGCATCAGCTCAACCGTTAGAGAGTTAGCACCTGCACACCGCCTGCATATCAACATCTCATCGGGAACACCCGTATCAGACAGCAGAGCAATCTACACGGCCATCTTCAAATCTACACTAGTAGCCCGGCAGGTATCACGTTCGAGACTCGATCAGAGTTCCACATTTGCATACATACGATCAGACTGCAAGTGGGCCCATCCATCCCGGAGGTCCCAGTCAACGACAATCTTCCGGACTACAGACGGGATTAAACGATTTAAGGGACGTAACGAACAACGTACGATACCAACAGACAGAACAATATAAAAGCACTTTCGAAGCCCGCCAGGTTGTATTGCCTCTTGCTGGTGTTAGCTTCGATAACGTGTGTTTTGTTCACTCTGTGTTGTTTTCCCTTTTTTATTTTGCATCTTCTTTTTGTTTGCAAATTCGTTATAAATCCCATGTCTCACGTCATGGCGCAATCACCCCTTTCCATAGACTCCCTCCCGAACGAGGTACGAACGAACCATCCCTTTCCCCTCCCTTATTAGTTGGACCTATTCTATGTTGAAAAGAAAAAGAAAAGAAAAGAAAAAAAATTACTAACATGGCCTAAAAAAAGATCCTCATTCAGGCCCTCAGTTCTTTCTCGACTCGCTCGTTGCTGCCCATTGCTGCTGTTTGTCGTCGGTTCCGTGACTTGGTTGGCCGTCTTCACTACTACCGCTTGGTTGAGGCTACCATTCTTCAGGACTACCAAGTCGTTCTAGAATGTTACCACCCCACCAACAAGCTCTCGGCGCCTTCACTGCACTGCGAGTACCTTGGTACCGATGGGTTGTCGGAGGCCGGCGCTGACGCGAGCCTTGAAAATATGAATCGCCTTTACACGCGATTTCGGCCTTTTCTCGGCGACGAGCAGAGGCGACCGCGCGCGAGGCGACCCACGACCGCTGTGCTCCAGGGCAAGGAAGCACCGCTCGTAGAGCTACCATCGCTCGAGATCTCCCTCGAATCAGGAGAGATCTTATCTCAGCTTTGCACCGTGGCCAATCTGGTCAAGGTGGGGCCGAGAAAAGGTCTCTTCCTGAGCATTGCCCAAGTGGCCGATGGTGTGATCCGCGTATGGCGTGACTGGCTCCGGGACCAAGCAGCGAACAGTTCGGCATTGAAGCAGCAGCGAGCGAAGCCGAGACTCGACGACCCATCCATCCTGTGGACCGACTCATCCCAGGACGTCGGCATCAAGTTCCGCGTCGTCGAGAAAGAGGATGTCAATGCGCCCGTACTCGTAGGCCCCTTCGATGAGCCTCCCGTGTCGTACGTGTTGGAGTATCAAGGTACGTTCATCTACTTCTATGGTATGGTACCGGGTCCCCCCCTTTTTTTACTAACACCTTTCGTCGCAGAATTGATCATCCGGACAAACCAGCTGCTTCTTAGCCTGGAGACGTCCGAGGCCCAACAGGTCACTCATGCAGGTAAAGCAATCGTCATTGCATCATCTATATGAAAAAAAGAGCCAATAGTGCTGCACCTCAGTCCCTCGAGGAACAGAAAGGCCAAATCAATTTCTCTCATCATGCTGCCTCCCCTTAGGCATTCGACCTTACTGTGTAAAGAAACTGGACCACTAGTTTCACTTCGGCAAGATAGATAAAGCAGGGCCACGTCTCTATGACCTAAGCCTTACGGCTTAGATTGTAGGGACGATGGATATCCTATGAGAATGTGACACCCATTGAGCTCGTTGATGTGGGATGTCATTGACTTGGTTCTAGTGGACCTGATAATGCAAGCTGCATTATCTGAACCAAATTTGGCCCTCTCAATCTTTCGAGATAGAGAAAAAAAATCGCAACTATACCGATTTTCCTGGTTCAGCACATTATGGGACAAAAACAAACCCGGGATTCAATGTTCGAGAGTATACTAATTTGATGGTTGTTCTTTTCCAACTTATAGGGGCTTGCTATGTACCTGGTGCTGTCTCTTGTCAGCCAGTCGATACCATGATACAGTTGATGATGCCACCGATGCACAGGATGGAGTCTATGACTCCCCAGTTAGCCTGGTAGCCTAGAGAACTTTGTCTCTCAGCTGTCGTCGCTACCCTACTTTGGGTCATCTTATCATCTCCACTTGCGTGGATGGCTTTCGGAATGGATCGGGTCGGGATGGGTCGGGACGGCGTTTTTTAATGAGATTCTTTTTTTTTAATGAGAGAACCACCAACCTATGCAACGGGCCACTTAGAAGGGATTGTTTTAAGGGGGCGTGGTGCGGGCGTCTTTGATCTGATCTTATGGGAGGGAGGGAAGGAGGGAGGCCGGGCGAACGGTTTCGCATAAAAAGTTTCCACTTGGATAAAACTTGCAACACTACAACTACAACTACCATCATCAATGCACCCATCCATCCATCGATCTTGCATTGATTACTAGAGAAGGGGCTGGAATTTTTCTTCTCCGGATTGGAAAAAAACTGGGTTTACTTAATGATAAAGGGACCAATATCATCTGTCTTTTGTTTTCCCTCCACTTTGGTATGATGGAGGGAGGGGAGAGAAGGTTTTGATTATGAATATAGATATTATAAAAAGGACGGCGAGTCCTTCGCATAGGTTTAGGAAGGACAGATGGATATAAGGAATGGAAGGAGAAGACTTCGTTATTCACTCCAATAGATAGAAACGCACTGCCCACGTATCTCACTTCGAAAAACACAACCGGAAGACTGGGACTGGTCTTAGGTATCTTACTCGAATACATCAAACGATTGAAAAGAATTCAAATTTCATCGAGTGACTCAGGAAAGCGGGTATGGAAAGTAATGTCAACAATTCTTGACATGTGGAAGTGATGGAGGGTTCCCTAGGTACCTACCCAGACAGACAGGACGCGTCCTCAACAGAAAAATTGCGAGTCGCGGTTATTTTTCTTTCATATTTTTGTTTCAACATCTTGCCCTACCACATATCTTGCTTAGATCGCACGCGCGAAGCGGCGTTACATTCAACAACCTTTTTTTTCGTGTCGTCGTCTTGTAACTTAACTTTATCTAGTGCAATGTAAAGGCGAAGCGAAGGAGGGGTGTCCGTTTATGATTCTTGCTCTCATCATCTCATGTCAAAAAGAACAGACACGAAAAGAAACAAGAGATCAGACTAAGAAAAAAAAAGAACAGATGAAGAAGAGATGAAGCAATACGACGTACGTCGTGCACGTAGGTTACGGATTTTCGCGAACGGACGGAACTTGCTTGTTTTAAGCGACCTAGTTGCCGCATCTAGAATTACATACGTACCTAAACCGGGCATATGCACTTCCATAGGTCTCGCCGGTGCTAGGTGCTAGGTGCTAGGTTTTGATCAACTGAAAAAACATGTCCAGAAGAAGAAGAGAAGAAAGAAAGAAAGAAAGAAACGTGCGTTGCCTAACCGAGCTTTTTGGACTTACATGCCATCACGTACGCAGATGGGGACATTCGATCTTAAGACATAGCCCTATATAACCTAGATATATAGGAAGATTCAGATAAGATATTCATCCTCAGATCATCTGTGCGGATTTCTTGCTGTTACCGACTGTAACTGTAAACTTACCTATTACCTACCTACCTGTATGTTGTTTTGTTTTGTTTCTTTCTTTTGATGCTATGGTACCTATATGGGGTATATTAAATGCTGTAATATAGCTCAGGTAGGTCATGTTAAAAAAAAAGTGTGTTAACTCGAGCGTAAAGCATGCGGCGGGCACCGGCTTGGAGCTCTCCGGCAAGTCCTCGGCAAACTCGCCTCCCTTTGGACCGGACCGCGACCGTGCGTGGCGTGGGCAATTGCGTCTGGCAACCCCCTCTACACTATGTAAAAAACTTCGGAGGGTTGTATGATTTACAAGAGGGCTCGGGTATGGGAGTGGTCTGTGTAGGAGGGCACTGTATGCTGGTAGCTTATCTAGGTATCTATTGTACACTTGTAGCTATTTACAGTACGATATCATACATAGTAGTGGTTGGGGGAGGGGGAGGGGAAGAGGGGGAGTTTTTTTTTGTTGTTGAAGGAATTGTGGAAATGTCAGATTATAGTATAACGTATAAAGACACGCTAACACTATACTCCTGAGAGCGTAGGGCTGTAAGTTCTGGTGCTTCCTTATCCTATCCTCCTCCTATCTAAGTGGAAGCACGGACGAGGGATGAGAAGTCCTGAGATTGGAATTGGGCTGTGATTTTCGATTATGATTGTCAGGTTAGAGAGCTACTGTTACTACCTATGGATAGGAATAGGGTTAAGGATAAGGATAGGGGTTAGAATAGGAGAAAAGGATTCCCGACCGGGATCTTCCGCGCGCTGAAGATAGGATGGGGTGACTGACAGGATGAGGATATGATGGGATTAGGTACGTAGGTGGTAGGTTACTGAAGCTAGTACCCAACATCATCATCATCATCATCAAAAGATACGACGGCCAGTCCCTTTCGGATCGCTCGCTCATGGAGGCTGTGTATGTATGTATATGCGAGGGGTGAATTCTATACGTATATGTATGTTGGGACAGAACGCGTCGGTTTATATACATACCTATGCATACCTATACATAAAAAGTTGTTGTAAATGCAAGGTGGTTGGATAGCCGATTGGTCGATCTAGCTAAGTGTATAGGTTATATGTATGTACATAGTGTGCATATCAATACATATAAGTAGGCGATAGGGCAAAAGGTAAAGGTAAAGGTCGTGTATGCGGGCAAGGGATATATACATACATACAAGCAAGTAAGCACACATCGTATTCTGTGTATACTGTCTAGAGCCTGAATGACACCTTTACTTCTTTTCTTTTCTTTTTCGTTGGAGTGCTCTTCCGTCCGCCACCGCGTCATCGGGTAGGTTATTACTTATTGTATGTACCTATGCGGCGTACTTTCAGAACTCCCTCTTTGGAATCAGTCACCTACTCCGGGCTTTTAGCCTTCGGCCATCACGGATCAGGATCAGGGAAAATCTAGAACTGCCAACATACCCTTGTTATTTATTTAATTTTTCTTTTTTTTTCTCCGGCCGCTTTTCTCTTTAGTGTATTCCACACTAGTTTACCTGCCAGCCCTGTCTATATCTTCGGGGATCTCTTTTTTACGCCAAAGAAGAAAAATTGGGTCATGTTGAGTTACATCGTGCCCAGCCAGCCGTTGACTAACTATTACTCAACCTATTAGGTTGAAGGATGTCACCTAACTCTTTCGACAACCCGAGTTATTAATTGACCTACTTATTGGGAAAGAATCGAAATATGGGATTCGATGAGAAGGAGGACAATGAAAAAAGTTTTCTTCTTGGTTGGCCAAAAAAGAAAATAGTAAGCCATCTTACCTCCTCCAAAAAAAGAAGACTGGTGTTGCGTTGTGTTGTAGCGTAGTAGCAGATCATAGATTAGGTATGGGTAGATCCAAACCGCACCCGGCTCTGGGTAAGGTGACAGCTAACTGATAGGTTAAAGAGGGTGGTCAGCGGTGAGCTGTCTGGTGTGTGTGTGGCCAAATTTAGTCAGACTGAACGGACTCTGCCGTTCTCTTTCCTTTTTTTAAACACTCTCAAGAGGTGTTGTAATCTGTATGCACGCCTTTTTCTGATACTATCATCGTCGTCGTCATTGTATTTCCATTTTTCTTCTTCTTAGAGTTATGATATATCTTTTTTCCCCCTAAGCCCTTGACTTTTACTGTGTTGCGTTCCGATTTTTCCTTGGTCCTTCTTCCGGCATCTGCTTGTGCCGTACTCATCACCTTGCTTTATGCGTTTGCTTTCACATGTAGATTTCGGAATGATCGGCGGCGGGAACAAGAGGGAAGAAAAAAAGAGAAAAACGTTCACTCACTAGGTAATCGGCGAGGACATCCTAGGTTAGTTCCTTTTAAGAAAACAAGAGACGCGTTTTCCGTCTGTTACTAGTTACTAGTCACTAGTCACTGCTACATACTAGGTATATACATACCTATCGCGTCCTGGAGTACCTATGTATTTATGCTGGCTTACCCAGCCTCTCTTTCTATAAGTAGGTAGATGCTGCTGCAGGCACATCGACGGTTCCTGCGTTAAACCGCGTGTTGTCAGCCTGCAGCCGCTGACGCTTCCGGCAGGGAGCTGCAGCTAGAAGAACCTGCAGCGTCTTGGTACAGACTTATGTGGTGACGGTCACACCTATACGGACGGAATACATATACACTAGGTCGGTTTAGTACTGGCTCTACCTAGGTCAGCTTACCACCCATCGCTCGTATGATAATATCGATCAACTATCGATTTGCACATGAAGCCCGATGCTGATAAATATATAGAAGCATGGCATTTAGGACTTCCGGGCTATCGAGATTATGTATATGTATATGTATATGTGAGTGATAGCGAGATAGGGTCGGGTCCTGCGGCCATAACAGAGACCATACTACCACTAGGTAGGTTGGAGCTTTGGCAGGGAGGGGGACTATCCTTGCGATCAGACGAAGAAAGATAGGTTAGGTTATACTTAAGCGTACTTACCAACATCTACTGGTAACTGATGATTGGTTGCATTGTTAGATCTCTCGCGCATCTTTCATACCGGAAAATAAACCAGGCACTTCTCTTTTGGACGGGCGAACCAGGTCAATCAACTTTTAGGGAAGCGTGTTCGTACGGGTTGGGTTCAACTGACGCGATATCGCAACCAGCCTCGGCATATAATTCCGTCATCCATTTCTCTTTTTGACCCCCCATACTAGCCAGCCACCCCCTCTTCGGCTCCTCTGAGTTGTTGAGGTTTAGTGAACCAATATCTCCTGATGAATCGTTGTCGGTGAGTAGGCCAGTAGAAAGGCGCAAAAAGAAGCTAGGGGGAAAAAAAGGAATACATCATGTGGAATCGAAAGACAGAAGGAAGACAGAAAGTGAGAAAATAGAGAGAAATTGGGTACATTTGAAGGAAGCTTAGCTTGAACATCTCACCCAGACTTCACTCCACTTTCCTAGCTGAGACTTTCTTTCTTCACTTTCTCCCCCCCCCTTTTCACACTTTTTTTCAGGGGTAGCGTGTATTAGCTAGGAGAATTTTCTCCTTATGGACCGTGCGCTCCGCTCGTTGCCGTTTGCCGGGCACTACCACGAGGCAGCCCCCGCGTCAAGTGGGTTTCAGCCCTTTTGCGAAATCCTATAGACACGACCCCTGATCTTCAAGTCTCACATCACACCGCATTCGCCTTTTTTTTTTTTTTTTTTTTTTTGTATCCCCTCTCCTACTATCTTACCTTTTTGGTCTTGAGAGGATTTTATCGACCCCAACTGTTCGGTACTGTGTGGATGATGGCGCTTGATAAGCTTG
Source organism: Camillea tinctor (assembly GCA_022578605.1). Taxonomy (NCBI): domain Eukaryota; kingdom Fungi; phylum Ascomycota; class Sordariomycetes; order Xylariales; family Graphostromataceae; genus Camillea; species Camillea tinctor. The sequence goes on from MU394107.1 coordinate 236,145, forward strand.
CATTGGCTCTAAAGGGAATGAGAGGGGAAGGGAGAGGAGAGAGGAGGTGGTTGAAGATCAGACGGTTCGAGGCTATGCCGAGGCTTGGGTGGTAATGCGTTCCAGGAACCGCATTTTAGTTCTTTCGCTCCTCCTACGTGTCCGGTGAGAGACTTGTACGTGAAAGTTATGCATCACAGTCCCATGACGGCGAATTAGAGACCTCTAATCTTCATGCCTTAGACTCTCTTGTACTATGGGGGAAAAGAAGCTTAGACCGTTGACGCTCTGACCTTGGCATCAAGGTTAGAGCCTAGGGTGCGAATATGATCGATGCTAGGTTTGAGCTGTCTTTTCCACCACCCCCAGCGGAGAACACACCGACTGGTTGGGTTGGGCAGGCATATGAGCTATCCTGCCCGCCCGGAATGGGCACGGCTTGCGCGCGGGCGCTCTGTAAGCATAGGATCAATGAAACCTTTCTCGCGGTGTAAACTGTGTGAGTGTACGTATGTATGTGTCTGAAGGTAGAATGTACAAGCTCATCACATCGAAAAGCAGCCACGCACGATGATCTCATGCACGTGGTGCCTAGAACGTCTTCAGTTCTGTCTTTTTCCTCTTCACTACTAGCTGACTGGATCCCATATGCAGGCCGAGTCTTACCTCACGTTCCCTTTTTGCAATGTTTTTTTCTTCTTTCGTATCCATCGCGCTCCATCTCACTCCTTGACCGCACATATGATCCCCACATTCGTTTTTTCCTTTTTATCCTGTTCGTCGAAGTTGATCTTCGAGGCCTAGCTGCCTTTCCATAATAATACATTATCTTACTCCTCCTCATTTACCCGGTGAGAATACTTGGTTTGTTTCGTTCTTCGTGACTAGTCACGATTCGCTCCTTTCTATATCGCGTTTGCTGGACTCGCGATTGGTTGCCAACAAGGGTTGAAGGTTGGATACACCTCATAAAAATACTATTCGGGGCTGAGAAAGAAAAGCTTAAGGAGTAGGAACGAGAGTGGAAAGAGGAGAGAGAGAACGGGTGGACATAATGACGAGACCGGAGTCTGGCGATTCGACGCTTGAGATAGCGGAAGTAGAGAAGAGTTTTCCAACGCCACCAAGATCGAGCCCGCGTGTCTCGAAGTCGTTACCACCGCTGCCGCCAGCGATAGATACTGGAGTTTCAAGAGATGGCGTGCCGGCAAGAGATAGCCCAAGGTCGCCGACCAGCACATTCCGAACGTATTCACCCATGCCCGGCATAATACCGGATAATGTAATGCTCCCACCTTTCACAAGACCAATGACACCAACTCGCGTACCGATGCCGTCGATGCCTGATGATTCGCCGCGGCCAATGACTGCTTCAACGAAGAGACTCTCGTTCTCGAGTTCCCGGGTGGAGCGAGGGCTCAAGTACGGCAAGGGCAAGCATTCCGGCATAGAACTATCGCCACAGCCTAGCGACGACCCGCAAGATCCTTTGGTAAGATTTCCTAAGCACTCCTAATGAGGCTGAATGGGTTTTCTTTTTTCCCTTTTCTTGGCATATCCTCAATCTAACTTCATATATCAGAACTGGCCGTTATGGAGGAAACACCTTAATTTCGCGGCGTTGCTCGTCATGGTGGCATTAGTAGGCGCGATGAAGACAGCATACGTCACCGTAGACAGCTTCATAGCGATAGAGGAGGGCGTCTCGTATACGGAGGCCGTCGCCCTAACGGGGGCACCGCTGATCATCTCTGCAGCGACAGGGATGGCGAGTACAATAATCGGGAGGATATGGGGGAAGAGACCTGTTTACTTGATCTCCACGATATTAATCTTCATCGGTGTGGTTTGGAATACTCAAGTTAATGGCCGTGTGGGAGAGAACATGGCGGCGAGGATTTTCCAGGGTATGGGATGGGGTGCGTTTGATACGTTAGTCCTGGAGTCGATACAGGATACCTACTTCGTAAGTTCTGCCCTACTGCAAAATAGAAAGGAAAAAAAGACTTTGCACGCCATACTAACTAGATCTTGCAGGAACATCAACGCCAATCGAAAATGCTAATATACTACGTGGTATCGGTTGCTACCACCTGGGGCGCGCCACTTTTGGGTGGTATCGCCTCGTCGGGCCCTACCGGATTTGCAGTGCAATTCGAAATCATCAGCTGTTTTATGACGATCGCGATCCCGCTGATCGTCTTCGGGGTCCCAGAGACGACATTCGATCGTTCGTCGCTCAACGCAGCCCTACCGACCCTCAACCGGTCACAGTCCTTCTGGCCGGGCAGGACTCTTACTAAGAAAGCCGCGCTGGACTACATCGGTAAGATGAAGCCGTTGACATATAAGGCCAAGACGATCGACATGGCCTTGATAATGCAGGCGCCCAGAGCCATGGCTGCGCCGTCAACTCTGCTTCTCTTCGTGGCTACACTAATTCCTCATGCCGGACTCTGGGGTTTGGCCAGCTCGATCTCGCTTCTCTTCTCCCCTATGCCTTTCGTGCTCCCGGAGGCTATATTGGGCGCCTTGATGGTGGGACCCTTTATCCTCGCAACTACAACCGCGCTGGCATCGGCCCTGTCGTCCTTCCAACGCCGCTTTACCCCCACGGTCCACCTAACTACCCTCGCCATGGGTACCACGCTCGCCTCCGTAGGCCTCCTTGGGTTCGGGCTCTACCTCGAGGGCCTCATGCGGATGTCCACGGACGGGCCCCGGGCCGCCACCAGCACGCTGTGGGACCTTAGCTTCGTGGGAGAGCGCATCAGCTTCCCCGTCGTCTCGCTGCTGCTCGGCCTCCTGGCCGCCGGGTCCGTGGCCCTCGACGACACTATGGCGCCCGTCGTCCGCCGCTCGACAGCGTTCACATCGGCGAACCTCGCCGTCGGTCTGCGCAACACGGCCGACATGCACGCCGGGCTCGCGTGCCTGCGCAACATCGCCGCGGGTGTGTTCGTGATCGGTATCCCCAACGCTGTGTGGGCATGGGACGGCCTCCGCGCGGCGGCCCTGGGCATGGGTGTCACGCAGATCTTCCTCGGGGCGGCGCTCTGCGCCGTGTGGTGGTACTGGGACGAGAATATAAGGCGGCTCGATGGGCGGGTCATGGGGTTGGTGGATTTGTCGGACTTGAAGGATATGAAGCAGATGAGCTTCATGGGAAGGAAGTGATGGGAAAATAGGTTAATGGGTTTGGAAAGGAGGAAAGCTTAAGGGTCGGGACGGGAGGGCGAATGGAAGGTTGGATAAGCTGGTTGAAGGGTTGTCGGCGGGTGGATTGGATGGACGGATAGTGTGTATCATGGTGGCTCTCGTCTCCGTGCCAGATATACTACACTATCTGCGTGGGAGGCGAGGGAAAATGGTAACATGAACATGAACGAGTGTATGAATATTCATCTTGTTATATTCTAGTCTATAATGAATGACGCGGTTATGACCTGTCCCCTCTCCATTGGCTCCCCCATTTTCCCCTTTAACAATGTCTTGGATGGATGGTGTTAGTAGTAGTAGTGGTGGTGTACATGATGAGTAGAGAATCACAACGAGGCGGCTAGATAGTCCGAAGATATCGAAGTTTAGTTCACATCATCACCCCATCTCTTGTGCCTAATTTTACCTCACTCGACGACCCTCGATCTAGCTAGGCAATGGATGTGTATAGGCAGCAATGCTCTAAAACCGGATGAACCAGCTTTTTTCAATCTCCGCTCCGTGCTGTGCCGCTTTCATAGTCCACCGCATTTCTCATCTTGTTTCAGGAGCGAAATGAGATACCAAAGCAACTCAGGGCTAGATTGGCTAGATCCAAGCGATGCGTCCTTTGGCGCCACCACATTCCCAACTAGTCATTCGGTCTTGATCAAATGTACTTTCAGCCCCAATTTAGAAAGCAGGTCCAAGCAGAGGTTGTCGACAAATTCCTGACTCTACCATCTTGCATAAATACGTCTTGATATATAGACTTGGCATTCTGATCTCAACTGGCTTTCGGAAATTTTCACAGGCGTATAAAGAAAATTCTCGGTGGTATTGAGGAGTATTGAGGAGTTTATATTCTTTTTTTGCGCTCGGTGAGCGCTTAACCTTTAGTATATCAGCTAGTTTTATTCTCCATACGCTATAACGACTAGGGAAAACTAATAGTCTGTAATAACCCAAGGACCAATCATATTAAAAGTCCTCGCTCGGATGGGTCACGGTTGGTTTGGGAAAAGGACGCTGTCGCCTATTCAAGTTACAAAAAAAACCAGGCACCCGCCGGTGGATCAGCCCTAAGCTTGAAGCCATTGGAGAATCCAACGAGATACCCCTATTCTAGCTAAATCGTCCGACGATCAGTCACTGTCTCGTGCCCAGATGTTCTAGCCAGGTTGTTACTGCATACGGGCCGGAAGACATGGGGGCCTTCTTTTATGAAAACGAAAAGCTTCTTTGTGTGTATACTTATATAATGTCTATACTCTCGCCTTCTTTGTTTGAACTTGCTCCTTTCGCCCACTCACGAGCTTCCCACTCTTTCATTCTTTAACTCATTCGCTCGCTCACCCACCCACACTCGTTTATACCTCGAAAAATCTAAACATACCCGTCATTCTCTGTCTATCGAGTTCAATACCCGTTAATCCATCCATCATGCTCGCCAACGCCATGCTTGCCGCTGCTCTTGTCAGCACCGCGTCCGCTCATCTTCCCGCCATTGCCAGACGGGATTTCCTCGAAAGCCGCCAAGATCTCGCTGATACGTCCGAGGAGTGTCAGTCAGCTGTTGTTGATGCCCTGCCTCTGTTTCAGGAACTGCCTACCCCCTCGGATGAGTTGTTAAGCATCACCGAATCTGCCGACCCATGCGCTACTGATATCTTCACCGGCTCGCTCTCTGCTGATTTAAGCTCATTTTCTTCTGAGCTCCTGGCGTGGTCCAGTTCCAACAGCGACGTTCTCAGCAGTCTTTTCTCCGTATGCCCCGAGCTCACTTCCTTCGAATCAGAGGAGCCTATTTGCACCAGCGCCGCTGCCGGCGCCTCTGCTACTACCGGTGTCTCTGCTACTACCACCGAGGCGGGAAAGACCACTGCTACCCCTGGATCAAGCTCTGCCAGCCCGAGCAACACCTCCGGCTCAACCCTTGCTTCCGCCACTTCAGGCTCAGCCACTAGCACCAGCGGTAGCAGCAGCAGCTCTACTGCAGTCCCTACTGCCAACGCTGCTCCACGTGAGACTGGCCTCGTCATGGTCGCTGCTGCTGCCGCTGCCGGTCTTATGGGTGCTATCGCTGTCCTATAAGCTGTTATCAATCTAATGTAAAATAATAATAAGTTGGACTAGAGGAAAAGGGTCGAATTGGTGATGATATAGGTTTGGGGTTTCGGAATAATGGTCAAGAATTACGAGCCGGGTTACCACTATATTTACTATATGGAAAGACACAATCGACGTATCATATTGATTACTACACGCGTGAAAAAGTTCTGAGCCTCTGCTGATTCTTTAGTGCCTTTTATGTTATAGTCTCCCATTCACTTTGTCCAAGATTCTGTAATTTCTGATTAATAATTTCCGTTAGACTATACCAAGAGAGAGGCTCTTGCTCCCGTACGTCAACAGTGTCTTATAAGGATCTATTACCGCAAATCATACCATTCTAGGCGTGCTCTTCGGTATCCAACGAAAGGGACTCGGAAAAATGAAGAATAAAAAACCGGGGCTCTGTGCTGTAAACATACATCCTACTCGTGAACCAACTTGAAGTAAGGGGACGGATAGCTAGGGGGGGTTGGTGAGAGGAAGTGTTACACCAACCCTAGGGTTATAAATCAGGGGTTTCACGCAGTTCAGTTACCTTAACTCACCAACATCATTACAACCAGTTCATTCGTTTTTTTGTATGGGACAGATGAGTCGATCGTGTCCATTTTTTGAACTAAACAAGTAAGTCTCCGGGACCTTTCCTTAACCGCTTGAAGCTCGCCCCTATTCTAATAACAGCTCAACTTGCATAGCAAGCCTCTTCTTCCCCCTGCATAGCGGCGATGCCGGCATCAGACCAAACCCCCACCGCCGTGGGCACCCTCATCTCAGCACTACCATTAGACAACAACGATACGAACCACGACTTTCAAGAGAGCAACGTCACCATCGAGTTCCCGCGGGCCATTCTCGCTGAAGATGCAGACTTCGTCGGCGCCCTCGTCGCCATAGTCAACGCCGCGTACCTCGAGACCGAGGCCGGCATCTTCAAGCCCGGGTACCAGCGCACGACGGCGGACGGCATATCCTCGCTCATCCGCGCGGGGCATCTAGGCGTCGCTCTTCTCGAGACTCCTGCCTCTTCCTCCCCAAATAACCCACCACAGAATGGGAACGAAGAGCAGGAAACGGAGACACGAGCGCAAGGCAGAACGCCCATAGGATGTATATGCATCCGCCGCGACGATGCGGACGGTTGCGGCGAGCTCGGCATGCTCGCCCTGGACGCGACGTACCGGGGCCGGGGGCTTGGTCGCGACTTGGTCGTGTTTGCGGAGAAGCACTGCCTAGGGCTGAGGGGACTGCGGCTCGAGCTGCTGGTTCCGATCGGGTGGGAACATCCATTTAAAGTGCGTCTGCTGGCGTGGTATCAGAGGATGGGATATGTGCCTGTTGAGGAAGAAGAGGGGGAGAAGAATGAGAATGCAACGAGGGATTTTGCGGAGTCATATCCGGAATTGGCGCCGATGCTGGAGGGACCGGTGGAGTTGAGGGTTTTGGAGAAGGCCTTGGCTTGAGTTGAATGAAAAAAAGGGGGGTGAGGAGTGAGACTGGGATTTAGGGCTCGATTGCGGCGAGCTTAAGATACAGATACACCCCTCAAGGAGATATGAGAAAGAACGTCTAAAATCTAAGTGTAGATGGTGGAAGTTTAAACATAAAGCATTGTTATAACCCGTGCATAGTCGGAAAATTTAGGGAGACATTTCATCTCTATTCACACAAGAGACGTGAAGGCTTGAATCAGTCATTCATAAGCGGGTACTTTAGGTAGGATGAATATTAAACAACAAACATGTCATTAACTTCAATAAATATAGGTATGTAGAGCTATTTCATTTATATAGATTGGTGACGAAAAATCGACCTTAGATCTCATCTGATAAAAACACATTGTAAACCTCAAATGACTGATCTTATTTCTCCGTTTCGGGACAGTCGAATGATCATATCCACTAGATAACTCATGCGTGAGAAGGGTATGAATCATTTGATCCCGGGTCCTCTCTTACGCACCAACAGTAAGATCGGCCAAAGCACCAAATCGACTTCCTCTTCCAGTGAGGTAATTAAACTTCTTCTCACCCTGATCCGTCAGATCATTATCATCATCACGACGGCGGCGACGGCCCCCCTCCCTCGCGCCCAGGAAATCCTGAATCGACCAGGCGATCCTCTCTGCACCCAGCCTCGCACCGATCAGGTTCGGGGCACCGGGGCCAATCTGCAGCCCGCCCAAGCGCCCTGCGACGAATAGCGGCACGCCATCACACCAAGCCATGTTCTCCGTGATGCAGGGCAGGCCGCCGCAGTTCTCGACCGGGTAGTCTGCGCACATGGTCCGCAGAAAAGGGAGCTCCTCGAAGTTGCCCTGCACCCCCGTGGCGTAGTATATGTGGTCGATCGGCGGCAGCTTCATCATCTTCTCACCCTTATCACTACCGCCACTGCCAGACAGCAGCTCCACCGCCCACATCTTCGCTGTTGGATCCCACACTTTGCTCGCGATGGTGGTGTGCAGGAGCAGGTCCAGCCGACCGGACGCGGCGTGGCGCTCGATGATCTTCTTGTACGGCGCCGTGATGCTGCCGCCGTTGCGCGCGGTGCGGTACATCTCCCAGCGCTCGGCGTCCGTGTCCGAGGACCAGAATGCGGCCTGCTCGAAGTTGCGGAACTTGCCCACCCACTCAAGCCCGATGTCGAAAGGCTTGATTTTCAGGGGACCCCGCATGATCAGCCAGACCCTCGTCGCACCTTTGCGGATAGCGAGGTCGGCGAGCTGCGCCGAGGTCAGCCCGCCCCCCACGATCAGGATGTTGGTTGGGCTCCGGGCGGCGATGCGCTGGCGGACGACCGCAGAAGGGAAGTCTTTGATTTCCATCGCGTGGGTCGCGCCCTCCAGGGTCTCTTGGGGCTTCATGCCGGGTAGGTGGGGTGGGTTGCCGCCTACGGCCAGCACGGCTGTCCTTGCGTAGTGGCACCCGGAGTCTGTGGTAATGGTGAAAACCTTTTCGGTTTCGGAATACTCTGTAATATAGTCATAGCGAATATCTGTAACACTCTGGTGGGAGATAATATTGTTGGAGAGATGGTAGCGGTCTACAACACAATCACAGTGAGAAAAAAAGAGGGGCGTCGAGGGAACAAAGTAGTCGTTACGGTCTCTCTCATCAACGGTGGGTTCAGTCTTTGGCCTACGGATAGGTCAGTATATGTCAATGTGAGGCGGGATTTTCATTGAGGCCTACTGTCTACCAGACTTCTCCCTCTTTTTCCGTTGATGCTTGCTCAGCTCTTTCCCTACACAACCCCGGATCTCTTTTAGCTCGTTGCTCCTCTCATTCCGATATGCATAAGCCAAAAGACCATCTCTCTCAGCGGGGTCTATATGGAAGAACATGGGACTGCGGAGGTATGGGATATCGAAGGTCTTGAAGAGACGTTCCCATCGCGACATCCACTGAGTACCAGAAGAGTCGAGGACTAGTATGTCGAGCTCTTCGCGGTTCGATGAGATAGTAGACCCACGTCGAGTTTCCGAGCCCGTCTTGTAACTCTTCACACTCGCCTGATCCCTATGCTTCTTGATCCAGTGATATCTCTGATGTTCGTCCTCCGTGAAGTTGGCTGCTGGCATATGTTCAGATAATCGTGCAGCAACAGCGAGGCCACTGGGGCCGGCGCCGATGATGATAACATCGTGAACATGAATATCAACAGTCTTGTTGTCTGCCATTATGTCTGATATACTGAGGTGAAATATGCCATCCTCAAAGGACACCGGGTTCAGTCATCCCTCTCAAGTCATGGAAGCATTTTAAGGGGAGCGAGGACCCTGATGGCACCTCGGCCAACCTTGATGGCCACTGTCCCATAAAGAAGCTTTATAACTGGAGGCAATGATATAATCATACACAGGCCATGAATCGTTATCATTTTGTTTTATTAGCCACACATAATAGTCCATGTCGATACATTTGACCATAGATAAGGAGGCCCGGATGTGGCTGCAGGACTACGCTGTTGCTCCCGGCTGAGTAGGGGGAGGACCATATTCCTGACAATCTTCAACAAAATACCAAACTCCCATAATATAACCAATAATTTATTTTAGGTTATATTGGTTTCTTGGGAGACCTTAAGCCTTAGATAATAGTAGGATTGGAATGAGGTGTGTCTTCTGTGACCTAGGCTAGGCGCTTAGGACTTGGAGGACTGCGGGAGGGGGAGGTTGTGAGGCATCAATTAAAATTACCTATTGCCTATCTTCTTCATTCAAAATGTCCTGCAACATGATGGGCTACGGCAGCCTCATCGCCTTCAAAGGCACTGCAAACGGGACAAGTCACTGTCGCCGTCGCCAAGTCCCTAGATGCATCCAGGTTGTCGGGTTGGGGCACGTGATCACTATTACTCAAATCATTTGGCTGATCCTGATCAGGATCAGCCTTGCTGTTGTTGCTTTTGCGCCCCCTGCCTTTTCGCTTGGAGGGCACGATGTAGGCGCCTAGATCCATCTGCTCTGGTGCAACGTCTAGTGGCTCGTCAAACCGGACATCGCGATAACGTGGGCGCTGTCCGCCAACTCTGGATGGCTGTGGGTCTAAAGGAGAGATGGGGCTTAGGCTGTTGGTGGCCGTTGAATCGGATGACGAAGCACTGGAGGTGGTCGGTGCCATGCTCTGGACTCGACCGATGCGTCCATCGGTCAGTCGCACCTTGATACCGCGATGATGGTCACCCCTGGTCAGCACATCACGAACAATACCGTGGACTTGACGGCCTGTTCGCTGATCGGCCTTCAGTACGATATTGACAGAAGCGCCAGGGATGACCTCGGTTGTCCGCGGGACCACTACGTGATGATGAGCCATTAAGTATACCTGTGTTCTTTTTGTTTCGTTTCAGATTTTTCCTTATGTGATCAATTTCTGGGTGTGGGAAGCAGATCTCGGAGCTAGTTCCGTTTAATGTGCCTCTGTGACGGGGTAGCGAGTAGAAAGGGAGGATGTCAGGTTGTAACGATAATTCGGCAGGACGATGTAATCAGAGTGGATTACTTTAGTTGTGGATGGACTTGGGAATATCGAAAAGCGGAGAAAAAATAAAAAGACCCTAGCTGAAGAAAAGAAAAAGAAAAGAAAAAGAAAAGGAGGCTAATGGTGTAGGTGAGGTAATGTAGTAGTGCAGTGTACATGAAGATAAAAAAAGGAAAAGTGTAGGAAAAGGGAAAGGAACAAGAAGAGAACCACGAATTGAATTCAACCAAAAAGAGACCCATAGTAATCCAGAACCCAGGAACCAAGAACCCGGAACTTTAGTTAAAGCATTAGCGTGTCATATATCCCTGCTATAGACATAATTCTAAACGAAAAAGGAAATTGACGAACTTGTGTAATTGCTTATCATGTATTAATGCATACCTTGTATATCCACTAATAACCTCTCCCCCCTCTTCCCCTTCCCCTCCCCCCTTGCTAGACCAGTTGGTAGAACACCTTTAACCACCCAAGCTTGACAGGGACCATGAAGAGGGCTTTCCACGGGTCCCATCCCCCATCATCAGCCTCAGCACCAGAAATAAATCCACTATTCGACGAGGGATGACGAGACTACATGCCCTTGCCCGTACATGAAAGCTGCAGCGTGCATGCATACAGAATCAGTCACGGGGTTTCTTACGGTCTCCTAACTACGAGACGCCTACGCTTCTGCAGCCTTGGTCGTGAATCAGACTCCCTATTCGCCCAATAACCCCTTCTCATCACCCCTCGTCCCAACTTGCCCGCCGCCTCCTCTCGCCTCCTCTCGGGTCTAGCGGATGGGCTATGACTCTTATCATTCGTCTTGTCACATGAAACCACGACCTCGATTCTGTCTGCTACTCGGCCATCGACATCCATCAACGTCCATATGCTCTCCCACATTCCTTCCACACATTTCCTTTTTGTGTGTCTGCCGAAACTGATCATGCCATGCTAATAAAACTGCCGTGGCCCTCCGGCTCCATCTTCCACCCACCGGTCATCTCTCCCCCCTGCAGCATGGTTAGCTAGGAAAAACCTAGCCTAGACTGCCGTGATCGACCATCCCATGCCAAGCCCATTCCTAGCTCTCGGTCCTCCGTAGTATCAGCAATATTAAATAAAAGTCGGCGGGCTTCCCCAGACCAGAAAAAAAATAATGTACATATCTTAAAAAATCAATGATCTTCCAGACCAATATACATACACACAGACACCACAATCTTAACTTGGTTCACCTTCACTTATTAAACTAACGTCCTTCACTTTCATTCTTCGTACTTATCATCGTGATCCCCCCCACACACACGTATACTTATACTTACACTTCTCTCACGTTCGCTTCTTTAACTTGCTTTCCCCCCTCTCTCTTCTTTCTCTCTCTTACCATATCTGTATCTATAAATCTCTCTTCCACCTTCTTACTATATAACCTCAGTATTACCTTGCTAAGGTGTCCTCTCTTTCTTCTTCCCCTCTCCTCCTACTTCATCTATAATCTAGGCTGTTAGAGACGCGCGCGTGTCTGTGTTTAAAAAAATGCGCAAAGTACTGAATATGGCTGGACCGGCCGATCGATTGCCAAGACCGCCCTACGACCCAGAAATCGAGCCGATCTTCCAGGCGCTAGGGAGCATGCCCGAACGCTACGAGGTAGAAAAAATCCGCAAGGAGTCGGCGGCGCGGATCCAGCCTTTCACCGACGCCCTGCTCGCCGACAAGAGCGTCCACGTCGAGAACCTGACCATCCCTGGGCCCCGGCAGCGGAGTCTCACGGTGTCGGTAGTGCGGCCAATTGGGGGGAAGAGTGGCGGTCAGCCCTGCATCTTCTACATCCACGGCGGTGCCCTGGTCGCGGCCAATCGCTTCGCGGGGCTCGACACTAGCGTCGTGTGGGCGAAGGAGTTCAACGCCATCAGCGTCAGCGTCGAGTACGGCCGGGCGCCAGAGTGCACAGGCCGACAGCCCGCCGAGGACTGCTACGCCGCCCTGCTGTGGTTGGGCGGGAAGCTTTCCGAGCTGGGGATCGACCCCGACCGTCTGATGATGTACGGCACCTCTGCCGGAGGGGGTCTAGCGGCCGCGACCGCGCTCATGGCACGCGATCAGGGAGGCCCCAAGCTGTGCGGCCTGTTCCTCGAGTGCCCCATGCTGGACGACAGGAATGACACCGTGTCCGCACAGCAGTTCTCCACCGGGCCCTTCTACAACTCGACCCTGAACCGCTTCGCCTGGCGGTGCCTGCTGGGCGAGCGTATTGGAACCAGTTCCGTCTCCGAGTATGAGTCGCCAGCGCGGGCCACCGACCTGTCTGGCCTGCCCCCAACCTTCCTCGACTGCGCATCGGCGGAGCCGTTCCGAGACGAGATCCTAGCCTTCGCCTCCAAGCTGTGGGAATCTGGCGTGATTGCCGAGTTGCATGTCTGGCCAGGTGGCCCGCATGGCTACGATCGGATTGCCCCGTCCGCGCCCATCTCGGTGCAGGCGAGACAGGCTAGGTTGGCTTGGATACGTCGAGCGTTCACGCGAAGCCTCTAACGGGATGAAGAAAAAAAAAGCGTGGGAAAGATGGGTGGGGGGCCGTCTCTAGGAGGGGGGACCCAGAAAAGGAGAGAAGGGGGGGGGAGGGGCGAAAGAAGCAAATGCTTTTAGCTTTGCTTGTTTTGGGTCGATTCGATCGATTTTCTGCTGGCTATTGGTCAACGGGGAGGGCATCCGCTTGTCTGCGGGCCACGTCATGTTGGTTAAAAGCGGGGAGTAAAGCGACGTGGTCGTCGCTGGGCGTTGAGAGTGTGTAAAATACTTTTTTTTGTTAACCTAGGGGAGGCGGCTTTTTCGTTTTATTACACATTTGTGTGTTACGGGAATGACTGTTACTATGGTCATGTTGTTATCGAGTTAATGTTAGATTGGGATTCAAAGGGTTTTACGGTTTCTGCCCCTTTCTTTTTTTCAGGGCTTTTCCCTTTTTGAAGAGGAAAGAGAAGAAAGAAAATCTCAGGATGAAAGCTCCAAACACATCAAATATTAGCCCACACGCTATTATTTCTCATTCTTCATGTATTTAGTTACCATTTACCAGGGAGGAGGCTCGTTTGTTCTCTTGAAGGGACAGTGAGTCTGTCGTTGGCGGGTCTATTCGAAAGTGACGTTTTAACGAATTCTTCCTTTTTTTTTAACCTCCTTCTCGGACGGACGGAGAGTCGGACGGATAGCGGCATCTTCAACCACGTATATATGTACACAGTCCATTCTGGGGGCTTACATTAGCTCACATGGCCCTCATCGGCCGTCCTGTAACCTTAGAGATCTGAAAGATAAAAAAGAACATCAACGTCGGTGGTCAATAGCGTTTACCCACCCGTTACCTTGGCTCGGTGCTGTTCGGAAACTAACTTATGGGGAAACCACGTGCTACTGCGCCAACCAGCCCAACAGGAGCAGAGAGGGAAAAGCCATTCTAGGGTCCGTCCTCTCTTGTGCGATTCCCAGAGGCGTAGGATTTGATAGGAGGCGTGACAGCTTTGTTCCCAGAAATGAGGCGATCAGAGCATGGATAATGTACAGCATTCCCAGCGTAATTATTCTACGGTTTCGACAGGGGTTTGGGCTCAATTCTCTGCCAACATCTGCTCATGGTCATGCCATGTAGTCGTATTTTCAGGTATTTTCCAAGGCCAGGTTGTGCGGGGGACTACCCAGTAGTACATTAGATCTTGATCACATCGCGTCGTAGTCATGCCTTTTTTTTCTTTTTGAACTGCACTAGATCTCTGGAACTAACCGCCAGGGCCACTCCGATGGGAAGCCTAAGGCATCTGTATCGAAGAGGGTAAAGTGAAAAAGAGGGAAAACAAGTATCCCTGCACAGTGTACGTGTGTGTAAACATCGATATCTGCATATAATTTCTTTTTTTCATCGGAGAATTTCTCTTTGGCACCTTCCAGCTCTTCGCCGGTTACGGTTCAGCGCGAGCCGAGGCGTGTACCGCCATAATCCTAGCAAGCCATATGCCCTGTCCGTCTGAGCTGCCCTTTTTTAAAATTAGGTGCCCAGAACAACTCATATTTTTATTTTCATTTTGCGCGGGGACTTCGTTAGATTCGGAGAGTGTCATGGCGTTGACTTCATTGTGGCAGATGTGTTTCTGCTTGACAAGGTGGGCACGGAAGTTAGGGTATACCCCTATTTGGTGGTCTGATATAGTACATATAATGATGAGTACGCAATAGAGCTGGTTACTAGTATTTTCTCTGTTTCTATTCTTCATATTGTACGTACAATGGGGCAGGCCGCCCCCGGCAAGCGGTAGTTACCCCAGAACAAATGATGATGAATGATCCAACGTCATTTATCCTACCTGCTTCGAAAGCGGATCGGTTCCGCACTCTAGCCGAGTTCGGGGGCACGTGTAAGGGGATGGTGAGCTCAGATCATCTAGAGACCAAGGATATGCCAACTTAATATTCTGCTGGAGAACGCCAAGGTCTCCTGCGAATTTCTGCTAGGTCCGGCTAGCTCCCGAAGATAGGTGCTCAAGTAGAGAGATGGATCTCGTGTACAAAGTTGGACACGAGAATTCGTGTTAAATCAATAGTATATAAAGTTGGCTAATAAAAATCCAGTGCTGAAATAATTCACCAGATAGCAACACGTTATTGGTACGGGCTTGCTGACTCAGGAGTTGCCGCAAGAAGTTTTTGTACTCGGGCCGGCGCAGAATCCTAATAGCATTCAGGTTTGGTCCCCAGTTCGACTCCGTCTTATCATGCATAAGTAATATCCTTATCCGATTCGTTGGGACTGACAGGTGCCTGAGATTGGGTCTTCATGACTCAGTGGGTAACACTGCTGCTTATTTGCTTTAATCAAGAGGAGAGTGGCCCGGCCATTATGCTTATTGGCCTATAGAAAAGCTTGCCGTTCACAAAATGCCTCCAATGGACCAAAAAAGACCAATTAGACATTTTCTATTGGTCTATGGTACGCAGTTTCAGAACTTTTACCATGAATTTACTTTCACAAGCATCAGGGTAAGTTGCCTCTTCCTGCCGCTCCACTAAGAAAGCTAGTTCATGGGACTCATTGAGAGAAAAGGCAATATTTCGCGGTTACGTGTCGATGTCAAGGATAAATTCATTCAACTCCTAGGAATTTAGAGTTGCTCGCAAATATAATCAGGAGACTAAGAGGGGGAGTCAATACAACACTACTCCAGATATCGGTTACTCTGCAGTTTATGTCGAATGATGTGTCTTCCAAAAAGCTCTGGAAAGGGGTTGATATCTTAGTCATCTACAATAGTAGTCAGATTGAAGAATTATATGTACGTCCCGGGTAGCCAATATTTAACAGACCCCTAGTTGTTAGATGTTGGGCTGAACGGACCCGAAGAGATAACAATACACTGCATAGGATCAGGTACCAAGCTTTAATTGGGTTGAAAAACAAGGGGCAGTTTGCAACCACCCATGTCCGCTACATTCTTATCCCTACATACAATAAAAGTGGTGCTATTTGATTCTGCGTTACGATAACTTCCGCAAACTCTAGAGCTGCACGAAATATACATTCCGATTAGCCATCACAACGGCGCTTCCTCTAGTGTTCTAGCCAATGTTTAGCCACCCCGAAACAGCCGTTTCAAGAACATAGGGGGTCCTAAGCTCCTGGGCTCTCCCAGAAAACCAATAACGAAGGCTCAGTGCTCGGAGCCGCGTCTCCAGAAATACCTATAGAATCCTTTCCCAGCTTCCTTGGCGGACTAATATTTCCCTCCTTCTTGCTGTGGTATTAACATAAGAAATCAGTGGAATGGTGAACGCCAAGAGTCCCGGGAATCAGGAAAATACGAAAGTTCTAGATGCAACGTTCACTCCTGTCTTGTCTAGAGGATTGTTGGTGTGTGATTGTCAAATGTATCGTGCATGTTAAGTATCACTATTATACTACTTGTTGCTTTGTCAGCTTGACGGGAAGTTAATTATAAACTTAAACTGTCATTTATGACCCTTTTCTCCAAGATACCACCCCCTATCTTATCAACATAGCTATATTCGGTGTCGTTGGCCGAGTGCTGTGCCGCACAGTTAAACCTAGCAACCTAGTTTGTAGGTTTCGTCAACTCCTGCATAACGCTCTATGACTTGCCCAACTACTTGCGAGCCATGAGATCCTTGGAAGTAGGGCTACCAGTCTAGCAAGTTTCTATAGTCCATGTAGTTAAAGATCTTTCCTACTATATTGCGGGGAGTATATGAATCACGAGTGAGGCGGCAGTAATATTGATTGGACGAGGCACGGTGACTTTATTATGCGGCCCGAGACGCGGTACCTAATATACCTGGCGGCGATCCAAGCATGATGACTCCGAACTGTCAAGCCCGTCATCCAGAGTGGATACGTTTCATTGTATTGTCCTGTGCGAGATGTAACATAGCCTTGGAATTTTGACAGTTGCATGCAGTTTCTCGAGGTGAGGTTCGAAAGTGGATCGCGAGTAGCATAAATATTATCTATCACTTACACGCTATAGCGTTGTGTTTTTGATAAACATGGAACGGTTGTCATATTCTTAGCTGCACAATGCTGACAATGACGTGCTGTTGCTTAGGGGCCTGTATCCCTCTTTTGTCGCATTGAGCTGCAAACATTCAATCCACTTGAGCCATGGGAGGATTCTCGACAACATAGACTGGTCAGCATGAATGCATAGAATTGAACATGGAAAAAAGAAATGAGTGACAGAAAAAGTTCCTCCATAAATCGATGAATACAATCACTTGTTCCGCCGTCTATCAACATTTGTTTTGTACGCAAAGGGTAGATTGCTCCGAACCTAGGTCTGTTATACATTCGCGATCCTCTCACTGCTACGCCGCTCTCTGGAAGTTGGAAATACACCGCATTATTTAACTCATAAGATAAGGGTTCAGAAAAGTGACGTGGTTGCAATGACATGAGTACTTGCTTGGGTAATTTACTCAAAGTCTCTTACCTAATAATCGATGTAAGCGGGAATTAATCCGAGTCAAGGGGCACATTCATACCTACCTACACCAACATATGGCACTGAAGATGTGATGTCTGGCTTACTATGTGCCCTGACACTTCTACCGGTTTTCTCAATCCTACAATAGGTGTTTGGGTAATAGTGGTGCCCCCAACCAAAGCGGAAATAATTCTGTTTTTGATGTATCCCGATAGTCATATCAAAAATCCGGTGAAGAGTTTCGACAGCTGTGCTCCGTAGACCTAGGACCCAAGTAATTTCCAAGAGCTTGGACCTAGAGGGGTCACAGGGATACTCGGAAAACAAAGACTCTGCCTGTATGTATTTGCCGTAATGGCACATACCCCGGATTAAAGCTCCTTGCACAACAACAACTTTATTGACACTCTGGTGTAAGCATCGTAATAAGCCCCATGACCCGTACAACACAAGCTGAGAGTCACTTGTAGAGAGACTCAACAGCCATATTTCTTCCCAACCAATAAATACCGGTGAGAGAGTTCAAAGGTTGAGACCTGAAAACTAAGTAATGAGACCTAGGAATACAAAGGTTGTTGGTGAACAAAAGACTTATTTGCATGTATGTTAAGCTCCAGCGTGTAACTTTAATTCTAATATTTTGCACAACAGCAACTTTGTTTCTTCCTTATATACCTAGGTAGGGTGCGTATTTTGACATCTGTCAGCGGTAAATTATTGATAGTACTTTGAAAGTCCGGATCATGATTTAGACTTCTCGGCTGACCTAGAACCATTGGGAACATGCCATATCTAAGCTTCTAGCTATTAATACGACACCCCCTGTGATTACAACGAGCAACTACTCAAATTACTCAAGGAAAACAAGATTTTCCCAAGGCACAACCTGGGTATATGAGAGGGGTAGAACGAAGTCGTTATTTTGTTGTTACGCGAAGGGCTAGAGGCTAAAGGTGCATGAAAGCACACGCTAAGATTGGGCATATACACCTGTATATGCACATTGGATTCTCGTTTCACCGGTAATAGACAAGTCCTACACTTCTAGATTTAAGTCCCTTTAACTTAGTAGAGACCCCAGTTCTCAGTTCTCAAGCCCCTGACCTTCAAACTCTGTCACATAGGGAAGGAAGAAGAAAAAGAACCGTTAACTAAAAGAGAAACACGCAATTCGGTGCAATATGTATGTATAGGGTAGCAATCAATCATCTCTGATCTTCTTCCCTGAACCATGACAAAAGAAAAGAAAAAGGCTTTTCTAGAGTAAATGCGCCGGCATATCTCCGAGGGAGAGCAAAAAAGCAAGGTCCAGGGCTGAAAAAAATCACGGGAATAAAATGCCTAGTAGTAATAGAAAAAAAAAAGGAAAAAGGAGGTGATGGCGGCGGCGCTTAGTAAGCGCTAGAATAAAAAAGCGACTTCTCCTTATTATCGTCACCTCCATCGTCATCTTTCAGCCCGGTATGCGTTTATCGTACTTTATTTACTTAGGTGACACTAAGTTGTGGTTCCGGTTTCTATAATACATACCGCCTATCTTCCATGAGAGTAACTTTCAAGGTATCCGGCCGCAGAGTCGTCTATTAAGTTAGCAAGTGGCTAGGAAGCTATAGTGCTGTTGTGGAGGATGGAATCTAACTCACAAGCTTTGATGCCCTTGTCCACGTTGAGACTCATATACATCGGAATGGCCTATGCAACCAGTGGTATGGTATTAGGACATAGACACGCTACACAGTCTTAGGATAATTGGTTATCTCGCATTACGTACCTGGGTTTCCGCTCCCTTCTCTAGCCAGGCATGAATCGACTGCGCATCCCGAATGGTGCACTTCCAATATTCGGGAAGGACGTCGATGCAGTCTTGGAGCAACGGCAAGCCGCTTTTCTCCATCTGCACTGACTGCACTTTCTGGCGCGTGTCTTGGATCCGCTCCAGTTGTTCTTCGAGATCCTCTTTCTCACTGGTTTTGTTGTTGATATTGTGCTGTACCCCTATTGTATTGTATGGCATTGCCTATTTGTTAGCTCACCGACGCTTGGGTATCGCTGCTTGGGAAAACTCTCTTCTTCCAGGTGACACTATTTAGGGTTTGCAGATGCACATACGTTCAGCAGCAATTATTAGACCTATCGAGGCGCTGAGGGCAACGCCTGCCGTTATAAGGCCTCCAATCTACAAGAAGATTCGTGAGCAACGGGGTCATACCTAAGGTATTGTCCAAATGGGGATCAACTTCATCACGTACAAGAATAAGTGGCTTGATGGGTTCGAAAACCGTCCCAAGGGCCATTGCAGCCGGTATGGCTGCAGCAGCGAGGGCAGCCATGGCCATTTGCGCCGCCTTAATAGTACCCAGCGTATTGTTCAGATCGCGGATGTCCTTCTTGAGTTGCTTGATCTTGTCTGTCAACTCGCCTTCTTTGCCCTCGGCCCACGTAGTGAATGTCTCTACGAAGGAAGCGAATTCAGTCTTGACGGCCGTGAACCGCTGTTGGATGTCTTCGGAGGTCGATTCAAATTTTTTGGTATCCTACGAGGCGGCTAGGTTGTTAATGAATTGTATGCAGGCATTCATACTGTGTGATGATTGAGTGAATAATGAGTAGGTAGGTATGTATCGCACCGAGATGAAGCTGGCCACACGAGACTTGCGTTCTTCGATGGAGTAATTGCTGTCCGCACAATACTGGACAAGAATTTTGTCAAAACCTGTCGCAATGGTGAGAGACAATCGACCATCAGAAGAGAGAACCAACTCACTTCTGCCCTTCTGCGCAATGCTCGCTGCAAGTAATCGAGTATCCACAAGGACCTGGTTGTACTTCTGTTTTCAGATAGATAAGCATTGCCAGAACTAAGATGGAAGACATTCATAGGTAGGCAAGTTACCTTGCGAATAGAAGCCACAGTATCTAGAAAGCCCTGCTGATACGACTTGTCTATAATCGCGAGTTTGGCTTGGATATTGATGAGCTGAGTGTCTACATCCACGGCCGCTTGCGAGGCTGCCAATCCGGCCTTGGCTGCGCAGTACTGGCCATCTTTGGACGAGAGGTGCTGGCCCGCCCCGACAATGAAATCGGTCTTCTGCTTCTCCGTCTGCAGCGGGTAGTGGTCTTCGTACCCGTTGGCAAGAACATTGATCTCTTCATTGGAGAGACCGCGAGCGGCACTGAGGGCCTTTTCGGCCGTGGGATCACTGCCGAGGAGACTCTCTAGCTTACTAGCGACCTCCTCGTACGAAGGGGGTGGCCCATCGGCCGTGTATTCAGGAAGTGGAATCATGTTGTTAATCGAGCTAGAAAGTGAAGATACTAACTAATACTAGAGCCAGGTTGAGATGAGTATAGGCGATGAGAGGGGTGATGAAATGGGCAGGTTGATCAAGGAGTTGCTGATATTATTATTCCCATCTGACTGCTGTGACTGTAATCCCATCGATATGTTGCATACGCACGTTCGTATATTGCACCAAACCGCATTACCCGCTGTACAAAAGGCAGGACATGCCGTCATAACGGATGTTCCAATAGCAGCCCCATACAAGAATAAGAAGAAAGCAAATGGAACTGCGGAGTTGATGCCAAAAGGCGGCATGCAGGAAAACATTAGATTGTATTGAGCTGAAATGCAAGATGCTACTGCAGTGACATCTGCAGCTTTCAGCTGATGCGCATAGTCACCCTTGCCTCTGGTGGGCCGGTAGTTATGATGGATCGCCGGTGATAGATCGCCAGACTTAACATCTAGATCGACTGGACGTCAAGGCAGCGCCACGACGAACTATCATAGCGTTGTATACAAAAGCGAGTCCACCATAAGGGCAAAATAAAGTACTCGGTAACCTTATATCCCTTTTTTTTTGACCTATCAATCTTTAAAACTGTACGGACGCATACCGACGACATGTCTTCTCCTGGGCCATCAGTGACTAGTGTCCGCAACAAGCTAGACCAGCAGCAGGCTATGGACCCAGCAAGCGTGAATCTTTGTCTCCAAGCAATCTCACAGCTGTCCGAGCCTGAGCGCAAGGCCCTTCTTGAGTCCACTGCCAAGTATAACCTCGCCGCTGTAGATGAGGGGGCATTTGTTGTCGCAGCGTTGCAGGCACTGTCCTCGGGTGATCTGGATCAAGAGCTTTCAACAGCTGCTAACGGGGCAGTGAATGCCGTTATTGGTATCAATGAACTAATGGGTGGGCTTGTAGCCCTTCTGATTTATCTTCTTCCGTTTACAGGGCAACTCTTAAAAGAGTATAAGCTGGTTGTTAAGGCAAGTCACGACACTGCGTATGGCTTGGCTCTAAGCTCGTGTTTCTGCTGACTATTGCTCCACAGCTATACTGTGAGACCATGCGGGACGGAATCCCACTCGCCAAAGCGATTGCTCAGTATGCAGAAAGTATAAGCTCATGATGATTACCTCCGAGTAGCTTATGCTGAGATACCTTTAGATTTCGATAACGAAGTTATCAAATTCTGTGCGGACACATTGTTGACTACCGATGCACGCTTGAAGCATATCCAAACATACATTCAGGAGGCAGAGAAGCAGCAGAGCAGTGCTGACAAGATGCAGAGGACCCTGGAGTCTGTGTTCGATCAGACTGTGGATTTCATCAACCGTATTGCACCCCACTCGTTGTCTCACCAAGCAGAGGCGAAGAGCTACCCCATGCCCAAGTCCGCGGGGAAGTTCGCTACAGTTCCGTCCGACCTTGAGGTGCCTGCACTCAAAATCGCTCTGGAATCACCCTTCGGGCCATATGTTACAGTACGTTATATCCCAAGATAAATGGGCTTAGTCTGACGTAGATTTAGGTTGCCGGACTGCTCGGAGTCGGCACTGCTGAGGCAAATAGTGCCGCCTACGCCATTGCCGCGCATAGTGAGTATACACCATCTCTATACAGCATCATGCCTGACTATTCTTTTAACACGAATATAGTGGCGACCAATGAGCGTGTACCTATGGAAACAGTCCTACGTGATGTAGCTACAGAGGGACCATTGTCAACAGACGCGAGGGGCCTGAAGACGATGTATTTCGACG
Organism: Camillea tinctor; assembly: GCA_022578605.1. Lineage (NCBI taxonomy): Eukaryota > Fungi > Ascomycota > Sordariomycetes > Xylariales > Graphostromataceae > Camillea > Camillea tinctor. The sequence continues at coordinate 258,452 of MU394107.1, forward strand.
AGTTTCGAAAGCACATCCGAGTACTCGCAGGTTATTGGAGCAGCACGCTGATCGACGCTCGAAAGATCGAGGGCTGGCTGAAGGATGGTGCCTCTGCCGCAGTAAGCATGTGAAACTAGCACATCCCTTTCTTTCTCTCACAAACGAAACCAGGATATACCGAAGTACATGCAAATGGCTCTGAATGAGGGGGGGAAGATTTGTAGGTTAACTCCCAAGCCCACATTTGGATTCAGCGGTACACTAACTTGCCCCTTACTTGCCTACATCATTAGATGTGAAAGTGGCTAAGTATCTCCGGTCGTACGCTGAAGAGACTGGCCAAATTCCATGGGATAAATTGGCAAAGCTTGCCGAGTAACTAGAGACAGTCGGGCCCCATTGCCCAGCCTTGTGTCGCAGTTCCGGATGATCTGATTCCTATTGTTGATTAGCATTATGTATGGTAACCGATTAGAGAGCGCATTAGATTGAAGTAACAATGATGCCACTTATATTGGTGATCTGCTAGTTCTAGTACAGTTAGCTGCGTTCAGCCGTCCCAAGACATGCAGACAGAGAACGTAAGGATGAAACCTGTGGCTTCAAAACGAAGCTGAGAGTTCTTCTCTTCAAGCCGGAGTCACAAACTCCACAAAGTATGTCGTGGAGCCGAATATTCGCGCGACGACCCGTTGTTGTGATACGATGCGGTTACCCGGCCCTCCTCAGCTAAATTTATTCCTATTGCCCTTAGCGAATCGGAAGCGTGATGGTCTAGGAGGCTCAAGCCCCCCCTCCACTCCCTCCCTTAAGGCCTCATCCAGCACTGGGCTGGCTATGGAGGGGATCTATACGTAGGTATGACCTTCCTTGATGCATTACATCGTAACTACGTACATGCCGTAGCTGTGAGAGGTCTGAAATACACATCTTGGCTTTTTCTAGTCGAAGGTAAGGCATTAATCGTCGTGACGTATCAAGCACTATTAACTGCACTGATTTGCATATCACACTGTCGCTATTCCTTTCCCGTCATTGCGAGCTGTTACACATACTATACTCTTCTACCAATATACACATGTTTCTACGCAATATTGTTAACTAGTGTATCATACAAAACAGCTAGCGAATTATTGACTGCAGGATGGCGCAAATATGACACGTATGAGCCCAACCACTTTATACCAGATAGAGCATCATGCCGGTAGAGATTCCGTACATACATTTCAGCTGCCTTGAGAACATTATCTAGTTGCCACTTATACTATAGTAGAAAGAAAATCACTCCAATGATTACGTGTTTATGTGTCGTTGGTATGGCGTGAGAAAGAAGGGCGTAGCCGATCAACTGAACTTTGAAGCAATGATACTATCTCATTATCCATGGTTTTATCTCAGGCGGAATGCCTAAGAACTTAAAAGGTTATTAAAGAAGCAGTATTGCTGCATATCATCATAACAAACATTCCCAATCACTGCAAAATCTTTTTCTTTCAAAACGCACATTCGTCTCACAATGGCAACTATTCCTCCTCCTTACACAGCAGGTGACGCGCCACCCTCATATGAGGAGGTAGCGGGCAAGGTTGACCGTTTAGTCGGCGGCAGCACCGATCCTCAGAAGTACCTTGACGTGGCGAGCTCCCTCTCAGATTCGGAGCGGAAGGTTCTTCAAGACGGGGCTGAGGAGCATAACCCGATAAAGACAGATGAAGACAAGAAGAAGCTGGCTCTTGGCGCGGTTAAGGTGTTGTCTTCGGATGACACCGTCAACAAGCTCAAGGAGGATGCCAAGACGGCAAGTGATGCGGTAAAAGCTATAGATGCTTCGTTTAAGACCTTGCAAGACAATATCGCGAAAGTCGACCAGATCGAGAGCACGAACTTCTTGTCTGAGCTGAACAAGCACAAAGCGGTGATTATCTCCCTTTTAATGTTACAGTCAGGACGGCGAGCTGATGTGACATGATTATCCATAATAGACATATCGCGATGTCCTGCAGAATAGTCGCATCCTAGCGGCAGATATCAGCCAGTATGGCTCTAGTAAGTTTTTTTTTTTTTTTTTTTTGAAGTTTTCATTCACAGAATTATATGGTCTTACACAGAGTTTCAGGTTTCGACAAGCTGATTATCCCGCTTATTACCGATAAGTCCTTGTCAGTGGAGACGCGGAAGGAACATATTGAGAAGTTCATTGAGGTAAGTGGAAGATCGTATAGTCGTGTGTGTAACTAGTGAATAGACCTAACCTATTCTTTCCCCCTTTTTCCCCTTTCCTTTTACTAGAAAGCAAAGGGCTTCCAGAAGAATGGAAAAGATATCAAAGTCCAATTTGACAACCTCATCAATGATTTTGTCTCCTTCACCGCTGAGTTCTCGTCCTGGGGCAAAAGTAAAGAAGAAAAGTTGAGGAAGGACATCGAGAAGCTGGATGAGCAGATCGCGGGCTTAGTTGCAGAACTGGGCAGATTGCAAACAGCCTTGATCGCGCTTGGGGTCGGCCTTGGAGTCGGGGCCCCCATAGCTGCGGTAGCTGTAGCGTTGTCCGGGCCTGCTGCGCCTTTCGTTCTGGTAAGTAAAGTAGATCTTTTGCCCCTCCGTTCTGTAATTGTCATAATCTAAGCGCTAATTATTGGGCTATAGATTGGCAGCTTGATCCTTTTCGGAGCGACGGCAGCCGCGGTGGCCGGCATTTCCATTACGATGGCTGGTAAGTGTTTTGTGAGTTAGCTAGCTCGCCTGAGTATCGTGCTTATTGGTTTTCTAGTCAAATCGAGTCAACTAGATAGTGCGAGAAAGGAGAGACAGAAGAAGGAAGACGAGATCGATACGATTCAAAATGCCCGCCGAAATCTGGAAGATGTGGGCAAGACGCAGCTCGGTGTGTTCCGGGATAGTGTGCAAGTCCTCGAGTCGTACTGGACATCAATGCTAGCAGATGCCGAAAAAGCCAAAGGGTGGCTTGAGCAAGGGGCAGATCTGGCGGTACGAACACCTTGAGACTCTGTGGCAGGTTTTGATAACTAATAATACTGTGCACATATAGAAGTTACCCGTTTATATGAAGATGGCACTCGACGAAGCGGTGCAAGTGTGTAAGTGTTGACGAAATTTACCCCATCAGGCAATGTCTGCTAACTCGAATTATAGACTCTGCTATGGCCAAGTATTTGGATGCGTATGCAAAAGGAACTGAGTTGTAGGAATGAAGCGTAATGGTATATGGGCGATTTTCTGGGAGTTTGGTGGGATATCAGGCCTGATCACGTATGACGGCAGGATATGTAGAATCTAACTACGTAAAGCTAGTCGCCGGGTTTATGTTGGCAGAATGTCTATGAAGGATGAGAGCGTACAGAGAATACTGGTCACGTCTAGTGATACCAAAAGTGTCTTAAGTAGCCAACTTGCATTATAAGCTAGCTTAGCCTATATAAGAAAAAGAATGAGCGTAGCTTATATAGTGAGTAATATACTATAGATCAACTATAATCAAGGGAGTAAATAGGAACGTTTAAGGTTAAAATGAAAATAAACCAAATAATGTCATTGTAGGACATGAGAACGAATGCCTTTAAAATGTATTCAAAGTTACTTAGGTACATAGAATCGGCGGACTACAGCATGTAGCTCGGTTGGGGCTTGGCACTCCGTCAAGACCGAAGATTGAACGTTGAATCCCGGCGCCTGGGCGCCGAATCCCATCACTGACATTGGATTTGAGTTATTATTAACGTGTCCCCGCGTAATATTCAAGCGAGAAGTAGCAACACATCCTTACACAAAGCTGCTGTTATAAGCCGAGCCAGTTAAACAGGGTTAATTTTCTCCATTTCGATTTACAACACACAGCGGAATCTAAGAAGATATTTAATACAGGATTATGTAATGGCCTAAGTTAGGTAAGTACTTAGGTTAGGTAAGTAACTTAAATATGATTAGGTTATAAGCTTTTACTTACCTAGGTAATTTTATATCAACATAAACTTAACTTACCTAACCTTAGATCTACTACTTGGAACTTTAACTTTATTTTACTAATCAGTTATAAACCCCCCTATTGCTGACTACCCTGATCACGAAGCAGCTGCGCCACTGAGGCGCACTGAGCAGAGGATGGTCGCCTATTGTGGACGGCTTGATGATGATGTTCCTCCGGATCAAAGACGAGTTGAGTTTGAGAAAAGGGCGAAAGATGCACTAAGTTTTCTGAAAAAGGACTACAGTGGAGAACGGAAGCATTATGGGAAGAATTGGTCATTAGCTGGAATGCCTGAGTACAAATCTTTGACCTCGGCGTTGAGCTCGTCAGGGTCATCTTCTCAGAAGCTTTCCGCCTCCACACTCACCGCACTAGATAAGATGTGTGGATCAAAGTGTTGATTGTCTAAGTTCCTACTTGCTAACTATCTGGATGTGACAAGGGGTCATAGCTTGGAACAAAGAGTCATATTCAACTAATAATTCTCTTATGGTCTCAAGGAGTCTTAAGGTTCTGAGTTCTCCTGGATCCCATGTCGAGAATAATGCTCCTATTTATACACATACATTCTGGCCTGAGGCATCTATTCCTTATGCAAGTTGGTTATTCATAAGCATGACCAATACAGGTGGTCCGAAACAGGGTATCATATTTACCAACCAGTCTTGGCAGTGTCCACGTATGACACTGGAGCAAATGACTGAAATACCCCATCCGCCACAGTGGCACAGCTGCTTAGTGATCAGGGTAGTCAGCACCTATTACTATATAATATATCTACCTAGGGACTGATCAAGTGTATATAGGACTGTCCAGGATCAACGGTAATGAGTATGGATTGGTCTAAACTAGCTAAGTAGGACGGTGAACCAAGGTAGCTATATATATAAGCGTTGAGCCACATCACTAGCCACGGGTCGTGGACTGTGCCACACCCCCACAGGACCTAGCCTTTGCAAACAGTTCTACACTAGGTTAGTAAGCTCGCCAAATGCCCCCACCAAAAAGGGTACCAATACACATAACTACCTACCTAACCTGGTCTATTCCAATATAGGGGCTAGCAATGAATGACGAAGGGATGCGCGCACACACACATCCACACACCCATATACACAAAAGAGGATTGATACCTAAGGTAACAATAGGAAGAGACAGGAAAAACAATGTAATTCTAAGTAGAATTTAGCTAAGCAGACAGTAATCTAGCCCCCCCTCCCCCGCTAGATACCTAAGTTTCGCAGATTTCTAAAGGGTTAATACACAAAAACCATCCCCGCTTCCCCTCTACAAGATGCCATAATGAAGGATAGAAAGTAAAAAGCCGCCCAAACTCAATAAGTAAAAACGGGAGCGAGAGACACATCCTTGGCCGTTATCTACACACACTTCTAAAAGAAAAAAAAATAAAAAAAAATAAAATCTGGTCTTCCCGCCTGTCCCCCTTACCCCTTACCCCTTTCCCTCCTAGATGTGATAGTCATCCAGCGCGCCCTGCTTTGCTTTGCCTTACCTTCCAACCCCTCGCTCCCCCCCAAATCTCGATCCCAGTCTCACTCTCTCAATCACAACCAGCAAAGCACGGACGGAGATAAAGAAAGGAGCGAAAGAGAAGAAAAGAGAAAAATAAGTCCGAGGTAAAGAGAGCAGGGGGGGTTTAATTCCACGTACTCGGCGTGTTGCCCCTCGAGTTGATCGATCCCGTCGCCGACTGTGCGCGCGCGGTGGACCCTGTAGCGGATCCCGAAACCGACGGCGCGCGGTTGGCGGGCACGCGTCTGCCTCCTCTGCCGGCGGGTACGGGGGGTGGGGGCATGGAGGATTTGGCGTTGGTGGTTACTTTCTGGGCCTATTATTTTTAAAAAAAATTTTCGTTAGTTAGGAAGCTTGATGCAGAGTAGAGGTTTATGACTTATTATGTGAGAGGGGAGGAGAGGGGGAGGGGGGGGAAATGAAGGGGTAAAAGGGGGGGGAGATGAAGGAGGAAACGTACCGTCATAGCGTAGTCGAGACTGTTCCTGGTGACCTCAAAGTCGCTCTCGCACATGTTGATCATGACGAACATGAGAGTCATGCAGGTGTTGCCCTGGACAGTGGACCCGAGGCTGGGCTGCAGCAGCCTGGCGAGGGTGCCGCCCCGTTCGCGGTACTCGGAGGGTTTGCCTCCCTCCTTGAGCTTGAGCAGGACCGACTTGAGCACGCTGAGCGACTCATTGATGGCGACGCCCTCTTCCAGGCCGACGCCCTCGGTGCCGGACGTGTTGCGTCTCTCCGAGCCCGCCAGGTCGACTAGGTTGAGTACGCCGTGCGTCGCCTCGGTGCTGTTGGGCCGCCGGCTGAAGAATTCGAGCCGCACGATGAAGTGCGATCGAGACGACTGGTCATTTTTCTTGGTCGGCCGGAAGTGCCGCGACGCCATGGCCTTTTCGTACATATCGTCGAAGTCCTGGGGCGATTCGAGCGTGACTAGCTCCGGGCTCCTGACGCACCAGTCGTCCCCCTCGCGCACAAGCGTCTTCTCATTCTGCTCCCTCGAGCTCTTCGAACGGGCCCCAGTGAGCAGGTAAAGCTTGTCGAGGTAGATCTCGTAGCAGCAGGCTTTTATTTCGATGTCGTTACCTAGGTCGACAAGCCTGCGCGCTTCACGGAATGTGAGGGACTTTGTCCGCGGGATGATACCATCCGTCTCGTGGTGGACACCTTCTTCGTACTCATCGGTGTACACCTGGTTGCTCATGGTGTACGTCTTGCCCGTGCCGGTCTGACCGTAGCAGAATATGCAGACGCTCTTGCCGTCAATGAAAGACTGCACGAGCTGGCTGATTTCGTGGAAAACGGCCTCGTTAGATTCATCAGGGGTGAAGACACGTTCGAATTCGTACGGGAAATTCTCGACTGCTATCCCTCCTGAAACAGTTGCCCGTTTTTTCACAATCTCGAGACCAGCTGGGTTATTGTGAAATTCCCCTGGCGTTGTCATGAATGCTAGCTGTTTGCCGTCTCCATCTAAACTTGGACGAATGCGACACATGACCCGGATGTTCCCTCGGAAAGCCTGTACTTGCTCAAATAGTTCCCGTCTCCGTAACTCTTCTACCGAAAGCTTCTTCGAGATTTCCTCCATAGCCAACACTGCTTCCTTTTCTTTATTCTCCGCGGCCCTTCTCATTTGTGTCTCGCTCTGTGCCACTTCTTCTAATTTTTGAAACTTGGTCACCCAATCGGCGACCTCGGCCTCCTTTATCCTCATGGCAGCGTCGTGGGTTGTTGATGTATCATTCGCCCCCCTCGCTACAGCCTCGAGCTTATTTGTTAGCTTTATGAGTTCTTGGCCCTGGGACTCTTTAACTTTCTGAAGTTCGGCGACCGTTCCCTCGAGCGTCTGAGTGCGCTTTTGTTCTTTTCGCAGCTCATTTTTCTCCTCTTCCAGGTTCATCATGAGCTCAGTAGATCGGACTTGTATTGCTTCGTCTTTAGCTTTTTCGTTGGCTTTTATTACCTCTTCAAAGTTCTGGATCTGGGCCTGCAGACGCCCGATTTCAGTTCTCAAATTCATGATATCTACCTCTTTGCTATCAAGCTGTTCCTTTGTAGTGCCAAGCTGGGTCTGGACATTTTCTAGTTTGGTAGCAATTTCGTCTACCTGAGCTTGACGCTTCCGAAGTTCTTGCGATTTGGCCGAGCATTCATCTTCTAGTTGTCTTATTTCTGCCTTTGTGGCTCCATGTTCCTTCTTGAATTCGCTGAAGTCGTCTTGTATGGTCCTCTTGTCATCACGAAGCCCCTCTATTTCTCGACTCATGCTCTCTTTTTCGGATTGAACGCGACTATATTTATCTTCGAGCTGTTGCATTTCGTCTTTCGTCACTCCATATCCCTTTTTAAAGGTGCTGAATTCGTCCTGAATGGTTCGATTTTGGTCACGGAGTCCATCTAGTTCCCGACTAATGCTTTCTTTTTCGGATTGGATACGGCCACACTTATCCTCTAGTTGTTGTATCTCTGCCTTTGTGGCCCCATTCTCTATTTTGAGGTTGCTGAATTCATCTTGTATAACTCTCTTCTCGCCGCGCAGACCCTCCAATTCCCGGTCTATGGTTTCTTTTTCAGATCGTATCTTATCCTCGAGCGCTTTATATACCCTTGTGCTCTCTTGTTGTGCATGAACCTTCTCGACCTCTAGGCGGTCGTACCTTTTCCTAAGCTCATCCTGCTCCTCCAGTAGCCTCTTCGCTTCCCGTTCTCTGATATCCTTCTCAAGCACGAAGCGGTGATTTGCGTCCTCGAGTTTTCGGTTTTCGTCTTGGAGTTTGGCCCTTTCTATTTGCGCTTGTTCGTTGAGGCTCTCGTATTTATTATCGCTTAGGCGCTTTTCCTCTTGCAATCGATTTCGCTCCTCTTGTGAGGTCTCCTGGAGGCGGCTGAGCCTTTCTTCGAGTGTTCGCAACTCGTTTTGAAGTCTCCCTGATTCCCTCTGAGTGTCTTCTTTGATGCGTTCGAGTTGGCCTTCGAGTGTATGCTTTTCTTGATTAAGTTTGTTCTTCTCATTCATAGTGGTTTCATTCTCAGCTTTAAGGCGGCTCAACTGAGATTCTAAGGCACGTTTTTCGGTGTGTATTTTATCCTTTTCCTGCTGGAAATTCTCCTTTAGGCTTTCGTACCGAGATTCGAGTGCTCGCTTCTCTTCCTGATGGTCCTTTAGTATATTTTCATGCTTTTCTTGGTGAAACCTTTGGATTCTTTCTCGTTCCTTTTCAAGAAGGTCACCAAGGGCCGCTTTCTGATTGATATGCTCATTCCACAATTCTAGATTAGACTTGAGTGCGTTTTTCAGTTCCTCGAGATGCGCAGACGCCCTCGACTTCGCATCATCATCATGCGTAGTCGTCTTATCAAAATACGAGCGTATCTCAGCCCGTGCTTCGTCGATCGCGTGCCCCAATTTCTCTTGGAGTTCCGTTGTCTTTGACATAAGTTGATGGTATTCTTCTTGCAAAGTTCCCCTGTCTTTAATGTAGACATCGAGAACTTCCTGGATTCTGGAGCGCTCTTTTTGTAAGTCTTCTTGATATTGTGATATTTTCGTGTTTAGATTTCCTTGGAATTCTGCTCTTGAAAGGTCCTCTGTAAGCTCTTGGATTCTCTTATGCGCCTCGGATAGTTGGTCTTGTAACTCCAAAGTTTTGGATTCCCACTCTATCCTAAATTTCTCTTCGAGTATCTTGTTTTCCCGTTGATGATTGCTAAGGATCTTGTTGGCTTCGGCGCGAGCTTCACTGAACTCCTTATCAAGTGCCGTTATATCTGCCCTTGCTTTAGTGAGCTGTCCATCAAGTATCGAGCAGTCGCCGCGCGCCTGTCTCAGTTGACTGTCAAGGTCAGAAATGTCAGACTTCGCATTTCTAAAGTGGCCATCCGCCGTTTCATAGGCCGATATTGCATTCTGAAGCCGGTTACTGAGCATAGTATTCTCCGCTCGGACAACACTAAGCTCTCCATCAAGAGTTGCATGGTCAGCTCGCGCCTTAATTAATTGATCGTCAAGTGTAGATTGGTCTGCTCGTGCCTTGATGAGCCGAGTCTCAGCCGTCTCCCAATCAGCTCGTAGCTTTAAAACCTGACCGTCCAGTACATTTTTTTCTGCAAGGGATTGGGTAAGCTGGGTATTGAGTGTAGTATTATTCAACAGCACACTGTTGAGCTGCTTTTCAAGTGCAGTATATTCCGTTTGTACCTTCGCTAATTGATTCTCTAGCTGAGAAATCTCCGAATGTGCCCTATTTAACTGACCCTCGATGGTTGAGTTTTCCACGCGTGATTTGGTTAAATCATTATCCATCAATGCATATTTTGCCCGCGTTTTATTGAGACTATCTTCGAGGGTACTGATGTCCTCTCGTGCTTGCTTTAGTTGGGCGTTCACTGTGGAGTAGTCGGCCTTTGCTTGAGCCAACTGACCATCAAGCAAAGAATTGTCGGCCCTCGCTTTGCCGAGTTTGGCATCAAGTGATGCGCTCTTCTCTTCCCATGCCTCGCGAGAATTCCTGAGTTGTTGAGCTTAGGGATATTAGCTAGGCCTTTGCTTAATGATTTCGAATATCTGTTTCAGCTCACCCGCATTGCTGGCCACTTGGACTTCCTGTTCTAGATTTCTTTGGCTGCTTAAAGTATCATTAATCATATTTTGTATGCGCGAAACCTGCTCATCGAGTCCAATGATCCTATTTTCGAAGGCTTGGACTCTTCGGTCGGCATCGTAGGGGACTAGTAAACCGCGTTAGAATTTTGGTATTTTCTCATTTTTCCTCCCATAATATATGGTGTAGACACAAGGTGCAGAGGTGCAGTCCTTACAAGTGCTACTTCCACGATCATGTGGTTGTGCTTCACTGGAACCCGAAGCTGCTGTGTGGGCGGACAATGGTCGCGTAGCGGTCCGCCCCTTTGGCCGAGTGCGTGTCTGAGTCCCGGTCCCAGCATTACGGGAACTTGAGGGCAAGGGGGAAACCATATCTGTTTCGGTATCAACTTCATTATAGCTTTTACTTTGCAAAGAGGCTTGCTTGTCCGGTCCGACAGCAACATCACGGTACGACTTGGGTGCATGCGATCCACCATGCGAGGCTAGCGAATATGGCTTTGAAGCCGCATTGATGGTGCTGCCTGGCTGGTGCTGGCTTGTGCCGATATCCACGAAGCCGGATGCGCCTCTGTTCTCGTATGTCCAGTTGAAGGCGAAGAACATAATTCGACGAGAACGCTGGGCTTATGAGAAGGTTGGTTCAGTGGCGTTGCGTTATGAAGTCCTATTTGTTAGTACTAGACTTGGAAGTAAGTTGGCTGTTCCAAACCTCCTTTGTCGACTTAGGAGAACACTACCTGCTAGTCTAGACCAATCCGGCGAAGGTAGCAAAAGAATAAAATATAAAAAAAGAGTCTGAGACAAACCCTCAAATCAAAATGTCTCAACAATGCAAAAAGTGTTCAAAGCTGAGATAGCTAACGATAGCCTGCCTACCTTGGGAAGCTGGCCATGGCCTTATCTCCATAGCTGCATAAGTGAGTTCAAGTTGTATTTGTACAATAGGCTGTCGTAATTTTCTTTATAAGCCCTCTATGATCCCTAGAGGAGGGAAGGCTGCTATCATGGTAGTATACACCCGGCTTTGCTAGCTCTACTAGCCTTACCAACCTTGCCTCGTCAGCTCCTGCACTCGCTTAACCGCGCCCTTGAAGCCCTTCATGAATCGCCTCCGGTGCCGTTCACTAACGAGCTTTTTCCGCTTTAGACCTGGCCGCATGTGGAAGCGCTGGTTTTGGAAATCCTGGCGGAGTCTGTTCTGGGCGACCTGGATGGCTAGGAGTTTAAAGGATCTAGCTACATCGACGTTTTGGCGTACATAGACGGTACGGCCTGTGCGGGGGACCAGGCGCTGGGAGGGACCGGTTGGTGCAGCAGGTTCTTTCTGGATATTATTTGCGGGGGCATTCTTTATGTCGTTGATTTCGATATCGATGCCGGCAGAGAAATTGGTGTCGTTATTTAGAGCATCGTAATCATCGGGAGATTCCGAATTGCTCATCTGATCGTAGGCGGATATTAAGGGTTTCCGGATGTCGTAACCCTCGGCCTGGTCAATACGTGTTGTTCGCGGACTACCTCCTGTCCAGGCAGAAGAAGACCAGGCTCCGGAGGAAGAAGACCATGACGAGTTATTACGTGTCAGAGAGGCGGCGACAAGGTTGTGGCAGGGCTGCCATCGCCGTGTTGAGGTTCGCAGGGGAGAGGCCGAGACGGCGGAACGAAGGGCAGTTTGGACAGCCCGTCCGAGTTCGGTCCTAATTTTTTTTATTACTTAATTAGTTTGATTGATTAATTCAATTTAAATAGTTGAGATAATATTTCATAGGGGAATAATACATGTTGTGTGTGAGTATATATATATATGTGTGTGTCTATACATATACAGGTGTGTATGTGTGTGGGTTGTATATGTCAATTCCTAAGTATGGTCGCAAATCCGTGCAGGTGACGAAGTTTAAAGCTTCAAAGCTTTTTGATGTATTAGATAATAACTCGATTGGATAATTGAATAGCCTGGTTCTTTTTATAACGATTCCCCTCCATGGTATATTTTAGCATGTTCCCACATTTATTCGACCTATCGTGACAGCTCTTGGTGTAATGGATGCAGGTGGTGTGGAACCTGCCTTACTTTTAGTACTGCATGTACATAGGTACTTGATCTGAACTCAAATCTACACTATGGAATTTAGATGATCCGGGCTGATATAACTACATAAGTACTTAAACTTGAACTTGACATGAACTTTGAACTGGGTGAAGGTCTAAGTACCTAGGTACATACTACCTACCTAATGTCATTGGTATCGACTTAGAGGTCACCTAGAACTTACCTAACAATAGTAGTGTTGTACTACACTAATTCATAGTTAGCGTATACATTAGTGGGTAAAAAAAACCAAAAAAAAAACCTTAAGAACCTTTCCCACCACCTTATTAACCAAAGCACCCAACAACAAAACAGCCTTACGTCGCCAAGCTTCTGCTCCTTGATGCAATCAACAAATCCTTAACCTAATCCTTTTCACCTCCCTTAGCTTTGCGACAACACCCTCCCCAAAAAGCTTCGGTCTTCTTTTTATTTTTTCTTTTCTTTTCCTCTTCATCCTTTTTTCCTCTCTTTCTTTATTTCCTCTTTAGGGATTAAACCTCTAAACTTCTCTGGCAGTTGTGTGTCGCCATTCTGCATCTTTTTTTATCAGGTCGTATCCTTTACATAGATCCCGCGAAGGTGATCTTCTGTTCACCATGGCGTACAATCCCTATGGCGGAGGTAGGTCTGGCCAGGCTATTTGGCCATCTTATACACCATACTCCTTATAAACATTATACGAATATGCTAATGAATAACTTCAAAGTACCTGGCTTCGGTCCCCCTCCTACCTTCGGTTCCTACCCAGGCGCCAATGGCGCTCCGGGCATGCCTCCAGCTCCTGGTCTAGGTAAGTTGTTACTATCACCGACTCTTCCTCTTCCATCCCTCCTCCCGCGCCTATACTAATATTTCATCTCCCTAAAGGACCACCTCCAGGCATGTCTGCCCCAGGAACGGCGCCGCCTGGCGTCCAGCAGTCCAACATCACTCAAGCTAATCGACCTAGCGGCTTGCCATCCAATTTCCAAGCGCCCCCGAACATGCCCAATATCAACTTCAATGCCCCCGTGATTCGTCTTGGCACCACCTCGGGGAAGCCTGCAACCCCCGGTGTGCCTGGTCGTAAGGATAGCGAGACTCCTACCTCGGCCGGCCCGCGATCTGGTGTCGGCATGGACCGCGGTCTCGACCAGACCCGTCAGGCCATACGAGAAAACATGCAAGCGTTGGTACCACCCACCAAAGAAGAGATCGTGCGAACTGTATTCGTCAACGGAATCACAGGTGGACTCGGCGGTAACGATGCTATCGAGAAGCTCCTCGGCACGGCGGGGAAGTTGCGGCGCTGGGATCGAGCCACCGATGCTAATGCGAAGGAGATGAACTTTGGCTTCGCCCAGTTTGAGGACGCTGAGTCGCTGTGGATCGCTTCCGAGATATTTCGCGATATAAAGATACCTGTGACCAAGCAGACTCCTTCAGAGAAAACCCCCGAGGACGACGAGAACTTCGAGAACTTCGAGACCTCCAACCTCGTATTTTACCTCGACGAGAATTCCACCAAGTACCTAGACGCGTACAAAGAGGGCAGGTCGGACAGCTCGGGCGCGGAGGCGAGACTAGAGGCCGCAAGAGGTGCGTTAAAGCAGACAATTAAAAACCTGTTCTATCCCGCTGTCCGGTCCGGAGTGGATGCCGATGGCGATGTTTCTATGGGAGACGCGTCAGGCCAGAATGGAGAGAACGTCGAGGTGGTTAATATCCCCTTGGCGCAGGATGATGAACTGGCCGATATCCCTGCCGAGATGCGAGAGACTGTGGCTGCGGAAATTGCTGCTTTCCGAGAAAGGAGCATCAAACGCGATATGGAACGTCTTAAGAGGGAAGAGGAACTCGAAGCGATGGAACGTCAGAGAAATGGTGCTTCCCGACCTTCGAGGCTATCATCGCCACCCCCCTCCAGCGCGAACAATATCCCACTTGGTCCTCGTGGAGTTCCCAATGCGCCCTCGGGTCCCAAGGGCCAGAAATCCGACTTGGGCAAGGATTACAACCGGTCGATTAACTTTATTAATGGGGGTACATCTAATGGTGGGATGTCTTATAGTAGGGAAGATGACGACGATTCGGCTAGCGATGAGGAACTCGAGCGCCGAAGAGTCGCCAAGCAAAATGCCGAGACCGAGAAGTTATACTTGGATGCTGAGCGCCGGTGGTTGAACCGGGAAAAGTCGCGAACTGCCGCCCTGGAGCGCGAGAAGGGCCGTGACACTACCGATGCGAAGTCCCTCGCCGCGAAACAGGAAGAGATGTTGCATCGTCTGAAGCACTTTGAAGACGACGTGGAGGCATCGCGGAAGAAGGAGGAATATTACAAGGACCGAAGTGCCTGGATTCGGAACCGAGCTGCATTCAGGGGGAGGGAAGCCGCGGCGGATGAGGCTGACCGACAAGCAGAAGAACAAGAACGTGTCAAGGAGGAAGCCGAACAGGAGCAGGCCAGGGGTATGGCTGACTCGTTCCTTGAGAGGCAAGCCCAGGAGATGGAACAACGACAAGCTAGCCGAGCTGGCCTTTCCGCGCCGCAGCCCTTCAAGCTGTCTCTCGGCGCGGCAGCCCAAAAGGCTCACGCACAACGCGCAGCTCCTCAACGGAAAACGATCGCTGAAGTTGAGGGTCTGCTTGAAGATGAAGATGAGGACTCGACTACTAGGCGGCAGTTGATTCCCATCAAATTTGAGCCGACTGCAGCTGCAGGTATGACGGACGAGGAGCGTGATCAAGCAGTTCGTGCCCTGGCACAGGAGATTCCGAACGAGAAGGCCGGTCTCTGGGAGTGGGATGTCAAGTGGGATTATCTGGATGAGAGTGTCATCCGGGAGAAGCTTCGACCTTTTGTCGAAAAGAAGCTGGTGGAGTATCTCGGTGTGCAGGAACAACTGCTCATCGAGGTTGTAGAGGAACATTTGCGGAAGCATGGCAAGCCCAGCGAGTTGGTTGATGAGCTGGCAGAGGTATGTTTGACGGTTCCTTTCCTTACCTGCGGACGAATCGAAATCGCTGACTACATTATAGGCCCTGGACGATGAGGCTGAAGCCTTGGTGATGAAGCTTTGGCGAATGGTCATCTTCTTCACCGAGAGTGAGAAGCGTGGACTATCTGCATAAATAATACATGTCCCGAATTCCCTCCTAGTTGTAACACCACTTGATTAACATGGCACGAAATGTATAACACGATCAGGAATCCCGCTATAAAAGCAATACGATGGGACGAGCTCTTATGGCTTTTAATTCGCCATTAGCTGAACAATTTAATTCTAGGCAATAAAAGTGCCTCTTATGTGTATAGGTTGCAACATATCTTTAAAATGGATAAGTTTACCGTGAAGGAATAACATGATAAAGGTAGTGGCTAGCAATCTAGCTGGTGAAGCTACGGCTACCTACCATTGATATCGTACATAGGATTGACTTGATACCTGCTTACGGAGTATTCAGAGTTAAAGCTGGTACTGAAATGGAATGCTATTAGCTACGTGCTTCCTTGCTTTTATATAAGCCGGTATAAGAGTTGTACCTATACCTCACGTAACTATCGTGCTTCAATCTTCATGCATGTAGGCTGGTGTGCGGAGTACGTAGCAAGTTAACCGACTGTCTAACCGAGGCAGTCCCACAATAAGTCTACACTCTCTGCAAGTAGCTGTAGATGTCAACAACCTCGACCTCTCTCATTACATGTAATTTAGTGTATTACAATTTACACCCATAGCCATTGGAATCAACGTTACTGCATACATAGGTTATGTCCATAAGCTAGTGGTAAGCCAACCAATATTTCACCACTTGGAGTTATTTATTACTCTTGCAAGGGCAGAACTCGGATATTGACATAAACTATAGGTTACCTAGCTATCACTTAACCTACACCATCGTGTAATATTGGAACCTACCTGGGTAATCATCCGCTCTTTATACTATACACATCTCATAACTTATTTATTCACTTACCTCCCATCATCTCATTCCATCTTCTCCATCAAAAATAAAATCATCATCATGACCAAACCCACCACTCCCACAACCACCCCCCCACCCCCCGTCCCCCATACCCTCATCTCCTTCCCCTCCCCACACATCCTCCTCGTCACCCTCAACCGCCCCGCGCAACTCAACGCCATCCCGCAACCCCAGCACTTCGCCCTCTCCCACCTCTGGGACTGGTTCGACGCCGAGCCTGCCCTGCGCGCCGCCATCCTCACCGGCTCCGGGCGCGCCTTCTGCGCCGGCGCCGACCTGAAAGAATGGGACACCATCAACGCCGACGCCTCTCCCCCCAGCGGCGAAGAAGCGAAAGGCGGCAAGATCCCGCCCTCCGGCTTCGGCGGCCTG
The DNA here is from genome assembly GCA_022578605.1 of Camillea tinctor. Taxonomy (NCBI): domain Eukaryota; kingdom Fungi; phylum Ascomycota; class Sordariomycetes; order Xylariales; family Graphostromataceae; genus Camillea; species Camillea tinctor. The sequence goes on from MU394107.1 coordinate 274,994, forward strand.
AGCAACCGCCCCGGCAAGAAACCCGTCATCGCCGCCGTCAACGGCTTGTGTCTCGGCGGCGGCATGGAGATGCTGCTCAACTGCGACATCGTCGTCGCGGCGCCCGCGGCGCAGTTCGCGCTCCCCGAGGTGCGCATCGGGGTCATCGCCGTGGCGGGCGGGCTGCCGCGGCTGGCGCATAGCGTGGGTCGCCAGAGGGCCATGGAGATGGCGCTCACGGGGAAGAGGTACGGCGCGCGGGAGATGCGCGAGTGGGGGCTGGTGAACGAAGTTGTGGGGGAAGGGGAGGTGGTGGAGGCCGCGCTGCGGTGGGCGGAGATGATTGTAAGGAACTCGCCGGATGCGGTGGTGGTTTCGCGGGAGGGCGTGAGGATGGCGTGGGAGGGCGTGGGGGCTGTGCAGGCGACGGAGTTGGTCAAGGAGGGCTGGTATAAGAGGATGGAGGGCGGGGAGAATATGAGAGAGGGGATTCGGAGTTTTGTGGAGAGGAGGAAGCCGGTTTGGAGGGATAGTAAGCTGTAGAGGGAGAAAGGATAAGTTGGGTGGTGGATTTTATGTGAGGCGGCGTTTGTTTTGTAGTGAGTGTATAGGAAGAGGAGTTGGTTCGTATAAATTGTTCACTGTTTTGGCACATGCTTGGTTATTGACGATTGCTTCATGACTTTCACGGTTTAAACGGCATTTCACATACATCAGATGATGGGTAGCTCTCGGACATTTCGCGTGATCATGATGTGTAAGATGTAAGTAAATCAGTTTTTGAAACTATCCATATAGGTTACATATATATCACCCTCCTCTCTCTTAAGAACCGCCCCTTTTATTTGGCTCCGATTGGTACATAACTTACACTTTTCTCGTGATTACTACGAACTACGTTGTCTCGAACCTCCTTTACAGGAACTAGATATTTGAGGGTTCCCATCTCAATCTGAGATTGACCAGCTTCACTTCCCCCCCCCGCCTTGGCATGGACAGACTACAAGGATGTCAGCAGCAGGACCCGGCCCTGTTGTTATTGCTTCATGCGGGGAGCCGTTGGGGTTGGTGTGGAGAAGAAACGACTTTGCGGAGTTATCTCGATCCCTCTCCGTCCCAATCCTTGAAACTTCCATCAATCACGAGGGCCGCTGAGATTAGTCCCAGAGGCACAATTTCCGCGCCTGTCACCCTACATATTCGGACCCAGAAGGCTTGTATAAGGGCAAGCTTTCTACTAGCTAGCTGAGCCTCGCATCTCCTAATGTAGCTTCTATCCCCCCTTCCCCTCCTCCGTGACGGAACTTCATGATAGGTGGAAGCACTATCTTCAGCTGCATCTTGGAGCTGCAATCCCTTGTATGATGTTATGAAATAGATATCCTAGGGACAACCATATTGGTTGGTCCCCTGATGATCTCAACGAGCCGGTATCCGGCATTGGGGTAGAACAGTAATGGACAGTCGAGGAAATAGACATATAAAGCTGAGCTTCTAGGTGTGTAGCTTGCCTATGTAGTTTTTCGAGTCTTTAGGGGAACATCGCTCTTTAGCTATCTGCTCGTACCAATCGTATTTCGTCACAATGCGCTCCTCAAGCTTTTTATTTTTACTCCCTGCGCTTGCGGGCACTTTCGCTAGCCACATCGAACTGCCAGCCGGTGTCCCTCGGAGTATAAACGAGTTCCGCGAAAAGCATCCTCACAAGGGATCAACGGGATGTGGTGACGACAGACGAATTGTCAAGATTCGCTCGTCTCGTAACGACACTGATGATGTGGCCGATGATTTCCTGGCTGGCCTGAAGAAGGCGAATAATGGCGGCACACTCTATCTTCCCGAAGATGAGTTATTCGTCATTGGTAAACCATTAGATCTAACGTTCTTGAACGATATACATGTTCACTGGGACGGCGAGGTCAGATTCACAAATGACACTCCGTACTGGCAAGCCAATGCTTTCCATCACCCATTCCAGAACTCGATCATGTTCTGGAAGTGGGGAGGCAGCGACATCCAGATCCACGGTTCGGGCGTGCTCAACGGCAACGGTCAAAGGTGGTGGAATGAGTTTGCGGGTCTAGAAATTCTCGACCCGGACAACGAGTATCTGCGTCCGATCCTGTTCTACGCCGAGAATGCGACCAATCTCGCAATGGAGGGCATCCACGAGAAGGACTCTCCCTGCTGGACCAACTTCGTCGTGACATCACGGGGCGTGTCCTTCCGGGACGTAGCCTGCACGGCCGAGTCAAATAATGCGACAGCACTGCCCAAGAACACTGACTTTTTCGACTCACTCAATGTCGAGGACGTCACCGTCGAGCGCGTCTGGGTCAATATCGGTGATGACTGCTTTTCACCCAAGTCTAACGCGACGAACATACATGTGGATACCATGTACTGCAATGGTACACACGGTCAGTCCATGGGGTCTGTCGGCCAATACGCCGGTGAAATGAGTTTTATCCAGGACGTCGTTATCGAGAACGTATGGCTACTTAATGGGCAACACGGTGCTCGTTTAAAGACTTGGGCTGGTCCGGATGTAGGATACGGGTTCATCGATAACATTACCTTCCGGTATGCTTCCTTTCTTATAGTCTGCTAAATCATAGAGCGCTTTACTAATATACTTGAAGGAATTTCTGGCAGGCAAATAACGAATATGCGGCTTTCCTCGACTCGTGTTATTTCAATGTAATACTCACCCTTCCCCTTTTTATTTTGAAAGTAGTACCGTTACATGCGCACAACAACATACCACGACATCAAGGCGGGCTGCTCAACACAAGAGAAAAGAGGGAACTATTATGAAGAAAACACAAAGCTAACAATGCGACCCTAACAGATCGACACCGAGACGTGCGAGAAGTACCCTTCGCAAATGAACATTACCAATATCCTGTTCGAAAACTTCTCGGGTTATACCAGTGGAAAATATGGCACCGCGGTGGCGAGCCTAACCTGTTCGACGAACCCAGATGCTGTGTGCGAGAATATAACATTCAAGAACTTCAACATCACATCGCCGTGCGGCGGTACTAGCGGCAATGGCACAACCACTACCGCCACCCAGACGGTCATTATCTGCGACGGTATTAAGGGCGATATTGGCCTGCCTTGCGTGAGCGCCGACACGGCGGAGGCCAAGGCCGCGCTCGCGAACACGTGCAAAGTTCCGCTGGCGACTATCAATCCCCCTTTTTAAAGGAGTAATGGGCTGAGAAGTTCGTAGGACATTGAGGGTTTTTTCTTGTCATGATTATGAATATAGCTATACCCAACGACGAGTATCCAAGACTCCTAGAGATTGTGAGTCAGTATTTAAGATAGGAATGAAATTATAGGAAATATATGGTTTGAGGCCGGGGGTATATTACTACTGTCTCACCACAACATACCCGTTGATTTGATTTGGGACGTTATCTTTTGAGAATATGAAAAAAAAAAAAAAAAAAAAAAAAAAAAAAAAAAAAAAAACGAAAAAAAAAAAAAAAAAAAAAAAAAAAAAAAAAAAAAAAAAAAAAAAAAAAAAACGA
>MU394107.1:278524-291943 GCA_022578605.1 Camillea tinctor
GGGTGGGGTTATTTTTATACTTTCTCAACAAAAAAAACCCTTTTTTTTTTTTTTGTATTTTTTTTTTTTTTAATTTAAAAAAAAAAAAAAAAAAAAAAAAAAAAAAAAAAAAAGCAAAAGGCCTTTTATACCTATCGTACAAATCTCTAACATTGTTGTGAAGTGCTCCGAACATCCTACGTCAGAAATACGCCAGCAGCACGTTGGCCCCTTTTCAACCTTATCTTTAAGCGGCTACATAGCGCAGCATCTCAGATAGCGCTCTCTCTTCTAGATAATCATGGCTGCCACAAGCGGGTTCTAGATACCTCTCCTTTTCACCTTCGGCATTGGCAGAGATGATTCTAGTTAGGAACATAGCAGGAGGAGCATTTCCATATGTCTACAATACCTAGTCCAGGCAGTGTATCGCAGTAGATACTAATTCTGAAACAGGCTTTTCGCTGAGCAAATCTACAAGCTACTCAGGAATGAGTAGGCTTCGAGCTTGTTAGGGTTCTTATCCCTTCCTCTTGTCCCCATTCCTTTCATCCTGTTTTACAAGGGAGAAGCGATTAGACGGCAAGTCCATGAGCAAGTTAGCAATTCAACTAGAATGAAGATGCACAGCATTAAAGTCCCAGTAAAATGTAAGGGTTGTTATAAGGTATCATTCTGTTCTGTAAATAAAACTGTTAAAATGGCAAGACCTGTTAAGCAATTTTTCAAAGTTATCTAATATGGGCGGATCCTTTCTTGTGGCCTCTGTTCAACGGACTTTGCCTAAATGGACAGCATCTAATTAGAATCTAACCCAATATGCGATCGACAAAGGGTTAAAGTTGAAGAATATCTCTAGATATTTACCAAGATTCTCGAAAATTTTGCATGTTGGTTAATAAATATTTAAAATATATTGTTAACTTAGTGGAATGATGTTGAGATTTATATATTAAACAGTAACACAGAACTATAAGAAACAAAAACTATGATCGTGACTATAACTTATTATTTAATCTACCAAATAAATAACATAACCTTAAATTAAGGAATCAGCCCTAATATACTTGGCGATAACCAATCAGATCAGAAGAGTTAATGACGAGACCGAGCCCATATATGCCATCTTAAACATATGAGATCCTATCTACTTTACATACTACATTTCCTACTAAGGGATGTCCACCTTATCATATGTATTCCACATTTAGACCGGTTACGTTCCTACAAGGGTCCATACATAATTATCACCATGGAATTAATAATGCACAAAGGAGGAAAAGGACCCTGACGGGCTTCTCTTTGCGAAGTGATTATACGGCGCTGACCTAGGTAGCGACAACCAGTTCCTCGACCAGGATCTCGACATCCTAGTAATCAGTGTGCCATTAGCTACATAAACCAGACACACCATCTCGGAGAAGCAATTTGTGATCCTTAGCAAAAGGAAAAACTTCGTGCCGAACGTCGCGAGAGGCGGCCACACCAACCAAGAGGCACTTACACGAGCACTTGCGACCGGATAGGGTCGCAGTGCCGCGCTCGAGCTCGACGTCACCGAACCTGAGCCTCTCCCGAAAGACCACCCACTTTGAAAGGCGTGAAACCTTCTTACCACGTCTCATCCCGGCTGGAAGAGCCAGAAGCACTTTAATCGGCCCCTGGCTACTGTTGAGGGTAAACCCGGGCATTTGGTGGCGGGAAAGCCATTGATCAATGTGGTAAACCGAAAGTTGCACTACTAGCTGATCCTAAAGAGTTATTCCGTCGTATTGTAGACTAGACTTTCAAATAGACTATCGATCGGAACCTACTATACTCTGCACTTCGTATCACAAACATATTGTACTACTGGCTTAGATTTAGTATTACTTCCCTATTGGCGGGGAGCAGGTAGCCGTCTTATCTGCATCAGACTCCCGACGTACCGCAAAGATTCTCAGTGCCCTACCGATGATGCTCAGCGGGATCGTGTTTCACTACCGCCGGGGAGAGTAGCCACCCGTCGCGAAAGGCTGAATAGAGCCCTTTCGGGTTTTCGATGCGTAGCCGCGCCACGCAACAAATGAAGACTCAACAATTGAATACACTAGGTCAGGACTACCATATGATACCCCTCATCTTAGGTGGCGCCGGCGAGGCGAGGGAGGGTTACCAAGATTAGGAACATAAAGCATGAAGCTCGTTATCGTTGCAGATAGGTGCGAAATCCCTACCGAGGTTAGAACCATATGGACTTTCCCCATTGAGTGGTCAAGTAGACATGTAACTATCACACGATGTGAGGTTCGTCTAACCTGTCAGGGAAAATTTCACTTGCATGTGAGGCCGGGAGCACCAGTGTTCGAAACCCGCATAAGGGGATGCACAGTTGTTGTCTTGTACTAGTAGTAGATAGTGTTCAATATATAAAAAGTGTTTCTGTGTCTTCCCTTAGCATCTCGACTCAGACAATCCGGCAGGCAGATCTCTCTATCTCACATTTTCAACTTAAACAACTAGTTCCCTTGTACTCGCGACTCACCAGTACCAGCGTAGAGAAAATATCCGAAAATATGGACCAGCTGGATATCATCCCAGGCACCGACATCATCTATGCCAATGGCGAAGATGGGGACAACAGCAATGACCCGATCCTCATCCCCCAGCCCACCGCTAACAGTGATGACCCGTTGGTAAGAAGTTTTATCTATATCCTATTATCCCTCCCTTAGTCCCGCAGCTTATCTAACTCTTGAGCGTGTAGAACTGGAGCAAGACTTGGAAGACGACCGTGATTGTGAACCAGTGCGTGTTCGTATTCGTCAGCATCCTGACCCCGCTAGCCGTCACGCCCATGACACCGATCCTCGAGGCCGAGTTCCATAAGACGCTGCCGGAGGTGAATATGCTACTCGGTGCGGCGGCCATTACGCTGGGTTACGCCAACTTCCTCATTGTCCCCGCTGCCAACGTTTTCGGCCGGCGGCCTGTGATCATCGTCTGCGGCTTGGTCTGCATTCTGGCCAACGTCTGGCAGGCGCTCGTGACCTCGTTCCCGAGCTTCGTTGGCGCCCGCGTCGTTTCGGGACTTGGTGCTGCTGCAAACGAGAGTATCATGCCTATGGTCGTCGCCGACTTGCTGTTCCAGCATCAGAGGGGGAGCAGCATAGCGCTATACTTGTGAGTCGGTTATGGGGGCCTAGAAAATAAAAGAATAGTGTACTTACTATAGACCAGCTGGGCATACTTCCTTGGTCTCTTCATTGGTCCTATTATCGCTGGTGCTCTCGCAGCTAAGCTATCATGGAGATGGTTTGTATGTTTTCCAATACACCCCCTTTCCCCGAAGTTATACTGTCTTTAAAACTAGACTCATATAAACTAACACCTATGTCCAGTTTTGGGTCTGCACACTCCTACAGGGGGTAAGTCGCTCTACAATACAATAACCTACTCTTTTCCACTCTCGCTTTCATCGAAGAAAAGAGAATCCTAACCTCTCTTCTGACAAACCCTTCTCTCTCCTACACACAGGCTAGTTTCATATTCGTCCTCATCGCCCATCCTGAAACCAAATACAAACGCCCATCAGCACCTTCTACCAGTCCCTGTCCCAGTCCCACGACAGCCATAACTAGAGTCAACGCCAACGATAATATTCTCATCTCCAACTCCGGGCCCCCATCCCCCAAACCCGAAGCTGAGCACCTCTCCAGCACCTCCTCATACCAAGCCCCCGCCCCACTCACAGCCCTCTCCCATTCCCACTCCTCCGGGCGTCCCAGCACTTGGCAATTCTCCCTCCTCCGGCTCCCCGAGAAACTCTCCCTCGCCTCGCTCCTGCGAGACATCATCGCCCCCTGGCGAATCCTGTTCTGCTTCCCGATCGTGACCTGGGCCGCTCTCGCGATGGGCTTCTCCGCCAACTCGCTCCTCACGCTGAACCTGACGCAAGAGCAAGTCTTCAGGACCCCGGCCTACGGGTTCGGGCCCGAGCAGATCGGATACGTGAACATCGCCTTCGCGGTCGGGGCGGGCATCGCGCTCGTGACGGCGGGGCCGTTCTCGGACATGGTAACGCTGCGCCGAGCGCGGCGCACCGGCGTGCTCGAGGCCGAGATGCGGCTCCCTGCGCTGATCCCCTACATATGCGCCAATGTCGTCGGCATGGTGGTTGTGGCGGTGGGGTGCGAGCGCGGCTGGGCGTGGGAGGTTATTATCGTGCTCGGGTACACACTCGTCGGGATACAGGTCGTGGGTATCCCGACCATCGCCATTGCGTACGCCGTTGATTGCTACAAGACCCTGACTGGGGAGATCATGCTCGCGGCCACGATTGCGAGGAACACGTTCGGAGTAAGTTATAACAACATGCCTACTTACTTACCTATCCGGTTCACTATCTATATGGTTTACATGCGTATAACAAATGATTCTTTTTTCTCTCGATATAACATTTTATTATTATTAAACTGACATGTAATTCTGTCGTTGTATAGTTCGGTATGATATTTTTCTTCAATGACTGGGTGGCAAGCGATGGGTATCTAGGCCCGATCCTAACGCTCATGGCATCTACGGTAGGAATTTGCATTATTGGGCTAGTTGTATTCATCCCGTTTGGAAAGCAATTCCGGCGGTGGACCAAGGACTATGATCATTCATAGCACATTGTTTTCAAAAAACTACCTGTTTCTTATAATGAAGCTATCCTGGCAGCAGCCGCTTTCCTGAGGGGCTATTCCCTAGTACGGACCTTTCTCATTTCATACAAGAAACCTCTCCCTCCCATAGTCTTGAGCAGGACTACGCATCCGTTTCTGTCCTCTTCCACCCCCAACCCCCACCTACACCGATATTATACATTAGCTGTACTTGGATTGAGCCTCAGCGCGGCATTAGGCTTTCCCAGAAATCTGCTATCTGTATACACACCATTATTACAGTCTGAGGAAATGGTCTTTTGTCTTGAGTTTCTTACTCAAACTACAAGTTGTGTATCACTACATCAAGGTCTCTATTGATGCCAAGCTCCTTGTTACGTCAGGATAACTCAGTAAGCCCTAGTTATTAGTTCTCCTTTTTGGGTTCATCATCTTTTTCCTTTTCTCTCTCTTTTACACACACACATACGCATATAGCACAATATATCATCGTGCCCAGTGCCCGGTGTGTCATAGGGGGTTATCCCCCACACTCCTAACCGACAATTTTTAGTGACGTCTATCCATGTGAGAAAGTATTCCTTGTTCATGAAGCATAAACCTGTAGGCTGAGTCTGTGTAGTGTTGCGTCTACTACTACTACCAACTAAATACCCCCCACACGCCAAGCGTCACAAATCGAGACATCTTAGATATGCGTGGGTAATGGTGTTGTTGAAAAAAAAATTTAGAGACACAACTAAAGAGCCCTTTTGCGTAAAAGACTCCCTTATATTGTTAAAATGAGGTTATGGGGTTGCTTGGTTAGGTGAACATCTATCTCTGGATAATGGGAGGAGCTGTACCTTGACAGATACCCCTTATCACCTATTTCGGCATATCTTGAGCTGGCCTTATACCACCAAAGAGAACGAAGCACTCAAGCTGCATCTCTGGTAGCAATTATATTCATAACTTTAGTGAATACCATGTGAAATAAAATAATCAACGAAATTGATCTGCAATCTCGAGGGCACCTGATTGACTAGGTCATTTGCACTGATCAACCATAGCCGTAAGGCTCTTCTGCCCCCATTTTGGATCATACCTGTACAGCCTGTAAAATATTTGTGCTAGGCCAATTTATCTCTTAAATAGCCTACCAGCCCTATATATCCATTTTCATGATATCTTCTTGACCCTCAGCACGGCATGTTACAATGATCCTTAAATACTAAGTCATTGACACGATGTCTCGCCAATCTATCTATCAAGACGTCCATGATGGCAACCATGATGACCTCGACAATCTGGAACTCCAATCCTGACCAAGCGATCTCGTAACTGAATACTCAGGAGTATCTGATATTGTGCACGATAGTTTTGGTTCTAATACTCATCAAGCGGCGCCACCGGTCAAGATGAGTTCAAATAGCGATCTGGGAACCGCATACGACAGCAACTTGATCAATACAAAAGGATGGACACCCTTTTACTTGCGTAGGGGAACCCTTATGTTCTTCATCTTTATCGAGGCTATGATAATAGCCGGACTGGTGTTGCTCTACGAATTCGACCAAAGGAAGAAAGACTTAGCTACCACTGATCATAGCAGGCACTACTTCTGGACTTACGGGCCAACAGCTAGTAAGTAGCGTCTCCATCAAATCAGATAATCGCGGATAATTTGCAACGAAAAGTTCTGTCCCTAGTTGCGGCATTCTGGTGTTAGGTGGAATACAGGTCTAGACAAATGGAACCCTGGAGATAGTTGGCACTACATCCAACTACAGCCTCTGACACCCTCCTACTGGATTACGAATCTATGTTCCTACCGTATGCACTTTTCAAGTCCTTGAATAATCGACACTGGCCCGTTTTAACAGCAATATGTGTTTCTCTGCTGATCAAACTGTTAACATTGTTTTCAACCGGGTTACTAATAGTCTTCTTGCCGGTTCCCAGATGCTGAAGGAGATTCTTCCGGGGTCCGAGTTCATCACGAGCGATGCAGAACTGGCTGAAACCGGTGTGTTCAAGGGGAGTTTGTTTAGCTTGGGGTGGTGGGGAGAGAATACGGAGACTTCGAGGTTCGGAATTGATGTTGGAAAATCGAGTTTCACGCTTGATGTCGAATGAGTTGCATTATCGTTGCAACATGAGATTGAGAAAGGATGAGTGAACCGGACAATACTTCGTCTGTTGACGCCATATCCAACAGTATTGTCGACGTTGTGAGACGCGAATGATCATCATACAGGCAATAGTGGGTGATTCACTAAAATAATAACAATATTTTTTCAGGCTGAGAACCAATCTAGGTACAGCCCTGAGGAAGAGAGAGGGCCATACTAGGGGCTAATCACCCAGTAGGCTGGCTGCTGCTGTAACAACAAAAACAACAACAATGGCCTTTGTATTATTCTAGGGACTTGGAAAGGGAAAGAAAAAAATCTACTGTTGTGGGGACCAGGGGAGCTAGACTTCACGATAGTAGGCACCGGGGTGCTTTTTCTAAGAGTTGGTCGCTGCTATAGAGATTAGAGATCAATACATTCCTTTGTGTTTCTTTCCATTTAATATGCCTTCCTTACAACTATTAAAGTATGATGGTTGGGTGTTGTAGACTAAAGGTTGGCATCGATCCCTTACAGCCTCATACAACTGAGGGCAGGGGGTCTCGTCCATCCCCTGCATACTATAAGAAAGGGGGGGGCCTTCTATGCAGCGAGAAAGGCCCGTCATAAGACCTAATCATTTAGTAGGATGGTTATTGTCATAATAATAATAATAATAACTAGGTTAAGTAAATAATACTTGTATTGTTACGAGGTTTGGAGGTTAGAACCCTTCAGTTAGGCAACTAGTGACTTTATAGTTTCTCTGTTGTCGACATTGGGCCGGCGAGAAACTTACACTCCTAGCCATCGTATTTATGCAATCGACTTAATTCACTCAATGTCAGCGATGTGGTCATTCATTTTGCCAACTTTCTCCAACGATCGGCCACCAAACAGTACGATGGTTGGGTGTCGCGGATCCGGGCTTGGTCCCTAGTCCCTCACAGCCTCATACTCCCGAGGGTAGGGGAATTCTCCTCCATCCTCAGTCTTCTATTATTATGAAAGACAAGGGGACTAATAATCAGATGAGAGTTTATACTTATATATAACGCGTTGCTTTGCGAAACTCGTTTTATATACAAATCAGGTAAACACTGCTTTATAGAGATTAAAAAAGAATAGAATTTACTTACCCCCTCTATGACGCTTATAAACACAATACTAGGTTAGGTACTTCCTAGCATCTTCTATGGGCTGGTGTCTCAGACCACGAGCACCTATCAACAGGGAATCAAAACAATACATTCTATGTATGTATGTATGTATGTACGTATGTTATCATGTATTCAACAAGACTATGATCTCTCCCAGCGTAGAACCTTTTCCTCCAAAACAGCACCATATATATATACAAAATTGTGAAAACGAGCGGCCGAAGAAAAAAAAAAACAAGAAGAAGCGGCCCTCAAAAATATTTACTCAAAAAAGGAAGGGGGAAAAAGGTAAATAAACATGCAAGAAATGTCTCAGAAAATCATTTCCCCTCAATACGCCACCGATCGCCCATTAATCGTCAACTCCGCGCTGTACAGCTGGCGCGACCCGCCCCCTCCCTGGTTCGCAGCCAGCCGCCCATGGAACACCACCGACCTGCCATTAGGATCGATGTCGAGGCCGCCGGGGCCGTAGATACCGACGTTGCTGACGGTGCGGAGCAGGATGCCGCGGTTAGTGTAGGCGCCGTCGATGGTGCTCGAGAAGGCGTACTCGATGTCGTAGTCGTCGCTGGAGTAGCAGTGGGCGCTGTAGAACAGGATGAAGTTGCCGTTGGAGATCTTGTAGAGCGAGGGCGCTTCGACGACGCCGTTGTTGGAGGCACCCTCGTTGTCTAGGATGGTCTTCGGGCTGCCGATGAGCGTGATGGCGTCACGTGCTACTTTCTGGATCTTGATCGGGGTCGGGGTGTAGCCGCCAGAGGGGGTGCCGCCTTGGCAGGTCGTGGCGCCCCCGAGACTGTTGCCGTCGACTTTCCAGAGAATCCAACGGTTTACGCCGTCGTCGTAGCCCGACGCATCGATTGCGCCTCCACCGGCGGCGTCACATATAAGCGGTGATGAGCGTGGCGTGAAGGGACCCAGAGCTCTGGTGGATGTAGCTACCCCTATACAGTGATTACCGCCGTTCTGGCGAGCAGTGTAGTACATAACATAGACCCCGGCATCCTAGGTAGGAGTTTTTTTGTTAGATCTTAGAATCTGCGGATTATTCTAACATATTATGAAACTCACATTCTTTTGGACATCTGGGGCCCAGATTCCCCTGTCGGTAGGTGATACCCAAGGTCCCGGATCTGGGAGCGCGTCGTTGCCCGTGAGTGTCCAGGAGAATGTGTCGGAGGATACGGCGACGGGGATACTCTTGCCGTTCGAAGACGTAGCATAAGCCTTCCAGGAACCGTCACCCCAAATCAGACTTGGGTCGGGAAAATTAGCCCCCATGAAGGGTCCTGCAAGTCGTCGGCCTTGGATGCCGTTGGTCATGTCCACCTTTGTTATGTTGGCGAGCTCTATAGTTGGTAGGGCCTCCTCCTGTGATGCCGGGAGGCATGCGGCGAGGCCAACAGCCAATGCATGAAGTAAAAGCTTCATAGCTACTGATTTGAGATGTGCAAAAAATGTCACACGGTCGTCGATCTTCATCGAAGCGGACCAAGGGATGGCAAGGCTTGTAGACTTTATAGTCTTCAGAGAATGGTTGAAAAACATCCTTCATCCCTTGGCGTTTCCGCGTGTCCCGGCCAATAATGAAAAACTCAATAACGCCTTCATTCCAGCCATCATGCTGTGTCCAAAACAGGCACAGCTGATGTCCCGCACCAATGACCATCGACCACATCTTGCCGGTTGTAAGGCAGAGGTACTATAGCAAGACTGCCAACATTAGCGCAGACGTAAGTAAGACTGCTAGGTTCTCAGCACGTGAGGGGCTTTTGAGTGAGAGGATCATGATGATTAGACACTATCGACACAACAGGCCCGAGGTTGGGTGTCAAGATGGCATGGCCGCGGTACAGTTGACAGATGCGTGGCGGAACCAGCCAAGCATTGTCCCCCTTCACCCATGACAAACTAACCATGTTTTTCGAAAGGAAAGTAAAAACGACGTCACATCACAGCCATCCTCAAAGTCGTGTCTCATAAAATATATAGCTTCGACGCACGACACCTGCCCAATTTGGCCCACTTGGGATGAAAGGAAGCTTGTCATTGTGTGCATTCGGACCTAGTTTTGAAAAGGGCAGGGTTGTGGGGAGAAAAGGTTGGGGGGACTCAAGCAAGCCATCCTGCATGGATCGTATGGATGGTGCAGAACTAGAATGCCTGTCGTAAATCATACATAGCAACCAAGAAAAGTCAATGATCTCCGTCAAAATCCAGAGCCTCGATGAGCTTAAATTGACAGCAACAAAAAGAGGTAACGACGGCAGGGTTGTAGTACAGTTCTTCTCCATAACAGGTAATTCTCGGCCAGTTCTATCTACAATCTTTTTCTCTGGGTTGTTTAGAGTCTGGCGGGAGTTTTTAACTTAGGAATATATTCCTAAATACCCTAAATGCCGAATAGACCTGTGATTCGATCCATGTGTGAAACACTGCCTCTAAATTTGACCAGTAAGAGTTAGTTCCGACCGAGTTGGCTGGATGACAAGATCGCGTGCCATAAGGAAAATACTGAGACCTGAGCCAACCACTTGAGGGAAGCTTGAGCCTAACCCAATAATATCGCCAAGTACTTCCACGCTAATCCCTACCAGCCCCTATTCACACCAGTTTATTGGCAGTTGCCGGTTCGGCGTGCATCGGCAGCAATGCCCATACTTGTTCGGATCCGTAGAAGAAAAGCAAGGAATGTTTCCCCGCAGGGCTGACCGCAGACCCTGCATCTGCAACGATTTGTATGCTCTCACGTCAGCAATCCTTGCGTGGTGTGGAAATGCCCAACTGATATAAGTGGGGCAGGTCGAAGATGGTCCATCTAGATTGAATCATGGAATCACGGGGGAGTAGGATCTGAATGATTTGAGTGCACGTTTCACCAGCTCCGCGTCACCGCAACAGGCCATCAATGGGCACCTCACCGTCCATGGATCCGGCCAAATTCTCTGCTGGACACGTTACGCCGTCTCAGTCGACCGACGACCACACCAAGTCTTCGGGAGACCAGGGGCAGGCTTCCGGGCCGACACCTTGCTAACGTTTCTGCTGCAAAAGGCAGTGTCTTCCCCATTTCCTCCTGAATTTCTCAGGTACCACCTCCCAGTCTGGGACCCAAAGGACTCTTGCGAGGAAGTGGGTTTTGCTTGCATCCAGGAATGGCTCGCACTTGACAATTTCCCAATGTTCGGCGTCAGCGACGTAGTCTGGTTCATTTGGAGGGAGCGGATCCTTGTTCTCAGGGTACTGAGTATCTACCAGGAAGGAACATTGCCTGATATCGACGTATTTCGCCATATCTTCCTCGTTCCGGTCATTCATCCCTCGAGTTGGCAGCCAGGTTCCGCTCCAGAAGCCAAAGCCGGTTTGCGCCTCCGAGAACTCGCCAGGCAATAACCCACGGAATTCTGACTTGACGAACTTGGCATGCATATCACGGGGAAGAAAGTAAGAACTAGGGAAGCGGTACCACTCCTTGCCGAAACAAACGGTATCACCGCGTCCTCCGAGGCCCTGTTCCCCGACGACACCCGCCCCGAGAGGATCATAAAGCCTCAGTGGCGCAGAGTATGCATTATAAATCCCGATGATGCGGGCCACGCCGATATCCAGGGAAAGGAGTATCACACTTGTGACCACAAGCAGCTTGAACTGAGCTGGGACCTTCCCGATGAGGGTTTTTGGATCCGAATTACCAAAAGCAGAAAGAATGATGTGTAGTGCTATGGCCGCATTCAAGGCTATGAATGGGTAAGCCGGATACATAAACCTTTCCTCCTTGTGTGGTTGAGAGGTGAATATACCAAGCCACATATAAAATGGCGCGAGAAACACGAGCGTCCGTAGTCCGGACTGGAACCCGTGGTGTTTAGAAGAAACAGCCTTTTGAATGAGGAAAAGAGGCAGCGAGATCAAGGCGAGAACAAACCAGATATTGAAGTTAATGGCGAGGTTGCGAAAGTAGAATGTCCACGGCTCCGTACCGTATAGGTTCGGACCACCGGTAGATGAGAAAATGTTATACTTGACAATGTTCCAAGGTACGGTCTCAAGTTTTCTATAGAAGAAAGTGTTGATGGCAGTGTCACCGGCCTAAATTAAATTAGAGGGAGTCCATATATAAAAAGACAACTCGGCGCATAAAATCACTTACGACGAGAATAAGACCGGCAGTAACGCCTCGGACAACCCGGAGCGTGGCCTGGAAGAACTGCTCACGGTCTCCAAGCACGGCAAAGATAGCCTCTTCTACCATGAACGGAGCGCAGAGAGCGGAGGCAAAGGGCCAACCTAGAATACCACCGACCGCAAACCACCATATACCCCACGATGTCTTGAGCCCACCTCGCCAGTTCATGAAGGCGGCAGCTCCAAGCAGGGACGTATACATGGCGAAGCTGGAAGGTAAATAGGCGGTACTGGCATGGAAATTGCCAGGCGACATGACGGTGGCCATGAGGAAGAAGAATCCGATTCTGGAATTAAGAGTAAAGCTTACGACACGGAAGAGAAGGACTTGGCACAAGGCACATATAAAGGCCAGGACATATCGGATGAAGTAGAACTCGGCAACCTGCAGCGGTTAGAACATTTATCCGCAGCCGCATATAGATTGCGGTTTGGTTTGGTTCGGTTCGGTTGGGTGCCGTACCTTGGTGGGGTGAGGCAGAAGCCTGCGGATATTCCCAATCACGGCATGCAATCCCACGTAGAACCAACTCCGGATGGCATAGTCGGGGGAGTATTCCCAGGTCTGCAAGCCGTAGCCATGGGAGAGGTAATGGGTTGGTTCCCAATAATTGAAGGTCTCGTCGCAATCCTGGATGGGGGCGAAGAGGGCGGAGACCAGATTGGCAGCAAGGAATATATAGAAGGCGGTAATGGGCTCAATGGCAAATGGAGAGGGCGCTCTAGATAGCTTCAATGTTAGCATAAGTTGATCTCACTTGAATTTTCTTATTTCGTTGTTGGATTGTTTAGTTGGTAAAACATGCGGCATGTCTTGGATGCAATTCCCACTTGGACGTACTTCTTTTTCGCATGCTGTGCGCTGGGGTGGACATAAGGGCCGGAGGAGGCCTGTGTTGCTGCTTTAGGAGGCATGTCTACTGATTGATGAAGTTGGTGACATGACCCAATGTGGTGATGTAAAAAAGTGGAAGTTTAATAAAGTAAGAATGTAAGTGAAAGCGGTTAAAGTTGGGATTAGAGTTGAAGTTATGTCTGTCTAGTGTGTTCAATTGTTGCGATAAGCATAAAAATAAATCTTAGGCGCACATCTCAACTCCCCCCAAAGCTTCAAGTTTTGGGGACACTTCTACAGCTTAAAAAAAGCCAATTGGGAATTGGGGGGGCTAGAATGACGTTTCTCTGTAGAGTAGCTACAGCAGTTACTTAGGTACTGCGTAATACATCAACTTACATACTAGTACTAAGTACTTAAGGAGTATACACATGACCAGGGGGTCAAATTTTCTGGCCAGGGGGTCAAAAAGCTTAGACCATCACTTTTTGGCCAGGGGGTCGGATTTTTTGACC